>VZTE01004903.1:1563654-1619579 GCA_013397775.1 Eulacestoma nigropectus | reverse complement strand
AAAAAAAAAAAAAGACAAAACAGTTGTATCTAAAAACTCTGTAAGTATTTTTTAGTAAACTGAAAGACAAAGAGTATGTCACAGAGCAGTGGAATCAGAGACAGAACTATGAACACCACTCAAAGTGTAAATATCTGCACAGGGAACTGCAATTATTTATTCTAACATGATTCATCCTGTCATCCTATGGATCCATATGTAAAGTAGGTAAATTTTTTTTATATGCAACTACAAACCTCTTAGAAATTCTCAGCAAAGCTCATCCCTATGACTTTACACACTGCGGCATGATTTGCCTTGTGCGTGGATTTCAACCCATCCAAAGTTGTTTTTTAGATAGAACTTTTATTTTGTACTACAATTCCTTTTCCGAGGTTTTGATGAATGAAACTGGTACTAGGGAAGCTCAGATTTTCCCTTTCCCCGTTCAGATGTTTCTGGGAAGGGGATTAGGAACTAATCACCTGAGACATGCTCTGCGTGCAGAGTTGCACCAGGGTCTGCCTGATTGCTTTAGTTTCCTGGATGCCAGGAACCTAGATGCCATTTCTTTGGAAGTGTTCAAGTCCTGGGAGTTCCATGGTGGTGTAATTCCCCAGTTTTGATTAAATCAGACTACCAACATTTTTCTTATGACCAGGAGTGAGAAAAGAAGAACAGCTCCTTTCGAAGCAAAAGAAACATTTCGCTCAGTGACACAGAAATGAATTTTTTGGATCAGAGAATTTCATTGTGGTATTCTGTACCAAATTGCCATAACTGGTACTTCAGAAAAGTGGGAGTATGGGAGTTTCTTCCAAAGAGGCACCTCAGAATTCTGTCTAATTGAAGTTTGAATGGGGAAAGATTCCCATCATCTTAACTCTTGTACCTGCTAGTAGATGTGATCCTAAGTAGTGGCATATGTAAAGAAGAGTTGACTGTATATTTCTCCTTAATATAATCTGTATAATTTGTATACGCATTTTAATGGAGATGTCTTTCCTGGAAGTAATTATGGAACCTTTCTCTTCCAGCAGGTAATACACACCTGCATAAGATTTTGTTTTATAAATAAATATACTAGTCTTAAGGGGGAAAAAAGTGAATGTAATAACTTCACTATAATGATAAATAGCAGAATGAATATAATCTGTTTTCGAACTGTTCAGCATTGCTGATAAATTTTCACAGCTCTGAGTGAATGTTCGGTGTTACGATGTTTAGTTCTTTCTTCTGTTTACGTGTTTTTGTTTCCCCAAGATGCCATGACTATATCAGAAAAACAGCTTCTTCACAACTCCTACATTTATGTATTTTATTTATGTTACGTAGTTTCACCCTGATAAACACACAAAATCAAAATGTATAAATTGCCTAATCCTTCTGGGAAGAGTTTCACCACTTTATTTGTTCATGTTTCATATTATACACATTGTGGTGGTGCTTGGGACTTGGGTTGGTTTTTTTTTTTTTTAAGGTGTTAAGTGTTTCAAATGTCATTCTTAACTTGCAGAGCTAATTCTATTAATTCTGTAGTTAAAATTCTACAACTTTCTTATATATTTTCAAATAAATTGCACAGCTGGAATACAATTTGATGTTATAGCAACCAGAAGGGATTTTAAATCCAACTAAGGCTGTGTGGAACTTACTCTTTAAAAATTAGGATAATTTAAAAGCCACTCCCTGAGTTTTACTGAAATAATCTTGGTTAAATCCTGGCATCATGACACATTCTTTTTTTGCTTTGTATAATGTTGTTGAATTAATAGCAGTAGTTTTGATTTTTTTTTTTTTTTTTTAACAGAAAATTTACCAGTGCTGTCTGTTTTATTGCAGTGAATGAAGTATGTGTGGACTATCTAGTAATGCTGGAAATAAAAATAGAATTCTTAGGAATATAGTGCAGAGATGCCAAATTCAAAACAAAAAAAAAAAAAAAAAACACAAAAAATATGTTATTGAAGTTGTGAAAAGAAGTTAGTTTAACTGGTGTGCATCATAACCCACAGAGGAAGTTGTAGCTGATAGTGCGGTGTGGAATCCCACTGACTTTACAGACCCTGCTAGTTTTTCAATTGTATTCTGTGGGTCCAGTATTTTATACATAAGGACTTCTCATAACTGAGATTTGAAGTATTGAGCAAGATGCTCAACTTTTGTCGCTTCAATGTTGTGTTGAAGGCCACAATGCTTTTTTAAGATGGTGAGGGGAAGTGTGATTTACTTAGTTCATGTCCCCTACTTGTAATTACACAGTCATGTTAAAATTCATTTCACCCAGAGGTGCACCTAGTCTTTAGTTTACATTATTTCTTTACTTTGAAAGGAATAACTCCTTTTTTACGCATAGGGAATTACATACCTGGTTTTTGGGTAACAGTTTTATTTAATAGACATTTAATTATTTGATCTGTTTACTAGTTGAGATTAATATTTAATTATTCAACCCAAAGTTGGTGGGTGTTTTCATAAATGTAAAATATAAAAGAAACCAGAACCCATGGTAAATACACTTCAGAGAGTCTTTTCCAAATGAAATTAAATTGTTTAGAAAAAGAAATAAAGCTGATCAAAATTTTCCATCTTCAGTTGAAGGTAAATTATATCCTTTGTGTAGTCTTTTTTCATGCTGACACTTTGCACCTCCTGTGAAACAGATAAAACAGTACTAGAAGAGGGCATGTTTTTCTTTTAATATGACAAGGAAGGACCTGCTGAAATATTAAACTCTCCTTTTCAAATTCTATAATTATATAGTATATTGTTAATAATTTGCATCAATCCTGCCTTGATTCTATTACATATCCTCTGTATTTTAGAAAATTGATAGAATGTGGAAAATTTCTCATAATTACATGAAATACAAACATAAGACCTTTTCTCTGAAATAACACTGCAAAATGAGATGGTGAATCTGTTAAGCATAGGAAGTGAGCTGCTGCTTTAACCATGACACACTGAATAAGTTGAAGGTACTATTAAGGTTCTATTTTACCAAAAAAAAAAAATAAAAAAATTATACTGTTTTTAGTGAAAAATGAACATTCTACTTTCATTACCAATACATTATAAACAAACTCTTACTGATCTGTGGCCTTGAGAGATGTGATAGTGTGGAGGTCATAAAGATGGGGTTCTTCTGCATAACAGCATTCATCCTGAGGTGGAAGAATTGTTTTTGCCATTTGTTTAGAAGTATTTTTCCTTTTACTCTATTCAAGTGTCTGTGAGAAATCAGTGTCCCTGAAGACTAGTGCTTCTTCCCTTTCTTCTGTTTGTGTTCAGCTTGGAGCACTTTGTTTCTGCTTGGAGCTTTATTTTATAAGCAGAGATTTATTTGCCTGGATCATTGCTATCAGGTGCCAAGAATCTCAGATAAATTTCTCTCATAAAACTGGTTATATGTGAAATTAGGTGTAAGGAGTTTGTGCCTCGGCTTGATTATTCAGCAAGACAGCTATATTTTGCACTGTCATCTCACTGTTCATTATTTAAACACCTGCTTTTTTACAAGTTATCTAAATATGTTGGGATTTGCTCCTTTTGTTGGTCCTCTTGCATGTTGCAACAAATATTAAGCCATGAATAATGAGTAAATTATGCTACATATCAGTTAGATCTATAAGGTAAGACAACACTGGGAAGAGTTGCTGGAAATCTGACTTTATAGCTCTACATATATGTTTTAGTAATTCAGGCTTAGAAATGCTATGGGCAATAGCTTATTTTAGCATTTCAGTTTGCAGAATGAAATCCCAAGTGAATGTAATGAAAATATGCATTTCTACAATTAGGAAACAAGTTTAACGGACGAAAATAACATGACTTCTGAAAAAGGTTGCATTGAAAAATATCAAAAAATACTTACTAGACTGTTTTTGATAGAGTTTTCTGTCTTAAGATGTCATCATGATGCTGTATTATTGTTCCATTTATTATGTAAGCTTTATGTGCTATTTGATAACTATCTAATTTTATTATATGAAAAGTAACTTTAAACATCTCTAAATATTATAAAATGTGGATTAATTTTTAATAATTAGCTATTAAAACTGTATTTTGAACATTGAAATGAAATATAATTCACACTTTTTAAAATCAAGCCATTGTGAGAAGATGAGGAATATATACAATTTTATCAGAGCTCAAGAGAGACAATTTGCTTTATACTTGCTGCTCTTCACAGAATGCTTTCCCTTCGTGTAGGAAGCAAGACTGTGTGTTCTAGTATAAACTTGATGCCTGTTTTAATATGTCATGTTCTTAGTGTGGATAATTTTTAATTCCCAGAAATTTTCTTTCTTGTTCTGCTCATGTAGGCAACACGGAAGGAGATTGAGAAACGCCAGGTCCAGCTTAAGAGCGTCAGTGATTTAGGAGAGAATTTGAAGACAGTGATGAAAGGCAAGGAAAGTCTCGTGGATGATAAGCTCAGCCTGCTGAACAGTAACTGGAAAGCGGTAACTTCACGTGCTGAGGAATGGTTCAACCTGTTACTGGTAAGGAAAATGCATTTCTTCACACAGAGGAAATGTTGGTTTCCAGTTGTAGGTGCCCAGCCTTATAGAAGTGCTTTTTCTGGTGCCTTGGACTGTGCTTATTGGATACACAGGTACACAGACAATCTGATTGATTGTTGTTTAGTACACTGTGTATGTTTCAAGAATCTGATTGATTACTGAGTGGAATCTTGATTGCTAGCAGTTTGCAATCCTGTCTGTCTCAGTAGTTCTTGCATTGTTTTTGGTTTGTTTTTCTTTCCTAATAAGTGAAATGCAGTTTCAAGGACAGAGACTACTTCAGTATGACTCAAGAGAAAAAAATAGTCAAATAAGTTGAGTAAATCTTAGTATTGATACCAACAACATCAGCTACTTTTGGCTGCATTAGCATTTCTGTTTAGAATCGTACAGTTGGGAACTAAGTTTCCACTTGCAAGTTGGTGTGGCCCACAGGGTAGTTCTGGTGTGTGTGAATTGGATTAATTTCAGAGGCAACTAAATCATAAGCTCTGCTCAGGGTGCACACCTGATATGCTGAAGGACTTTTGTCTGGTCTTTCAGAACTTCATGATCCTCCTTTATGTAGTTTTATAGGGCATGTTTAGGTAGGAGTAATTCCTTAAGGGGACCAGATTAAGCCTAGTAGACAGTAAAATCCCTAATACACATTTCATACAGATTCAGGAGCCTCATCCTCAGCTGCCTCAAACTAAGGATAGTCACATAACTTTATTCTGCCTTCAAATTTATTCTGTCATGAAGACATGACAGCTTGAACCCATAACTATGGAAGGGTCTTAACCACTGGGTTGTCAAAATGCTGTGGGAAATCTTGCATGCTGTTTCTGTTCCTGACAGCATGGGAATGCATTTTCACCCCAGAGAAACTGAAGTGATATTAAGGGTATGTTGGTCTTGGTCATGACTTTTCAGGGCTCGATGTGTTAGATCTCCACTAGAATCTGTATGGCTGCATTACAAATACTTTGGTAATAAATATGCGGCATCACTACAGGGCTTCCTCAGCTGAGTGCAATATCCAGGTGAAAGCGTCTGAAAAACTTTAAGCATTTCATTCAGAATCATGTAGGTGCACAGATTCAATGTGGAATCGATTATAAGAAGCATATAATGGAGTTTACAGATTGATAGAGTTATGTATTCCTGTACATCCTCTCTATCTCTGCTTTGGATTCTATGGCTAATATTTGCTAAAACACATGATAAAAGTTCTAAGAGAGATAGTTGAGGGTTTTTTTACCAATTTTAGAACAGTGTAAAGTAAAGGTACATACATTTGGGGGCCGAAAAAACTGATAATACCTTTGATCTTGAATGAGTGGTTTGCATATGTATTGTGTGGGATATGCATAGGCCACATTCTAGTGAGATCACCAGAAAAGACTAAGTTTTAAATGAAGCAGAGAAGTGAAGATTTATCAGTGTATCAACTAGAATAGCTTTTAAAAAGCAAAGTCTCAAAGCAGAGAAGTTAGATGAAATGTCAGTAAGAGGTTTAGATACAAAGGTGCAAGTCTTGACTGTGATTTTGTGAGTGCATCCTTGTGGCCATCTGAGTTTCAGTCAACTTACTGGCTTTCCAAAATGAATTCTGTGCCTTGTTCTTGGGAAACACTTCTTTGCACCTCCAGCAGGTCTGGCTAACAGCTTCCTGTTTCTCTCAGCAGCCTCGCTGAGCTGCCAACACCTGTGTCTTGCTGTGATTTTATCATCCTGCTGCCTGTCACTTTGGAAGCTCCTCTCTCTCTTAGAATGTCTTTTTAAAGAAACCTAACATGTAAAGTGAAGCAAGCAAACAACAGATTCTATCCTTCACAAAACAAGAAGTTACTGTGTAAAATAAAAAGTTTTTCATAGTGTCATAATGTGTGCATGTTTGCCACAGTTGGCATAACTACAGCTGTTATTTCAGTTCTGATTACATTTTTTGTATGCAGTATTTACCTTTTCCACATACAGGAATATCAAAAGCACATGGAGGCTTTTGATCAGAATATAGCTAATGTCACTACTTGGATGTATCGTGCTGAAATACTGTTGGATGAATCTGACAAACAAAAACCCCAGCAAAAAGAGGAAATTCTTAAGGTAAAAAAAAGTGATTTTCTGGAAAGCATTAGTTTTATTCTAAAAAGGACTGTGTCAAAACTAGCATATTTCAAAAGGTATCACAAATTGATTAAAATTGTTTTTTCTGTGATAGAGCTACCCTCTGGCAGCTTGTAGATTACCTAGTAAATTTGCTCTGTATTACCAAATTTACATCTCTGCAGAAATAAAACCAGATTGTTATTAGAAGTCTTGGGGAATTCCTGCTGAGTAGAACAGCAGATTATATTTCTGCTGGAAAATACTCCTTTAACACAAGGTTTTGTTTGAACTTTTTTTTTTTCTCTGTCCCCTTCATTTTTAATTGTGTTTCTGTTTTCTTTTCCAATATCTATGATATCTCTGTCATATGATTGTCTTAATTCTGTAAATATTGTTTACCTTGAGGCTAGATCAACAGCACAGAGAAGAATATTATATAGTGAGCTAGCTGTAGAATCCTAGGTTGGTGTGTTGAGCAGAAGGTTTTAGTTGGCCAACAGCAACATTTGACCAACTGATGAAAAATTACCTTGTAATATGGATGTGAATGCTAAATTATCTCATTTAAAATATGTTCTTTAAGAACAACATCAAATTATTATTTGTAGGGATTTTTCTTTTTCGTCTAAAGTCAATGTGAAATTTTACTTTGTATTGAATCCATGGTCAGTACATACTATCTGAGTAAGACTTTGCAAATCAAAATCAGAATTGTATTGCTGACACTAACATAATGATGCCATTTACTACAGCAAAATTTTACAATTTCCAAGGCAGAGCATAGATCGATGCCTCATTGATCTCAGCAGGATTACGAGACTGGCTTTTGAAGATGAATGAACAATTTTGCCACCATCAAATACAAAGTAAAATTATCAATACATGTATATATGTTTGCATTGCACAAAGGCGTTTCATGCAGTGAAATGTAATTCTTAATGCCCCACTGTATTTCTGGTTCCCAAATGCCTTGCTATCTTTTTTTGGCCTCTGCCTATACTGGGATCTACTGTTAAGATTACTATTGCACAGGATACAGCCTTTTTCCTTTTTTTTTTTTTTAATTATTATCATTTTGTAATAGATTTATAGAAAAAATTAACAGGTTTTTTTTTTTTTCCTGGTCTTTTTTGCTTGCCTGAACTTTGGCCATGAGCAGTAATGAAAGCAACAACTATATGTGCAGTTCTATAATACATGAATTAGCAGCTCTAATGAATTAGCTTTAGGAACATAGAATAATTTAGTGCATCCTGAAATATGCTGCAATATTATTGCAGATAAGAATCTGCCTAGAAATAATGATCACCATTAATTTCCTCTAGGAGATATTAAACCAGACATGTAGATACGTTCCTGCTATAAATTTGAGAGATGTGAGTGGGAATGTTATCTAAGGTATTTCTACTGGATTTACACACTCTTGCATAATTATCTGAATTTGCTTTGTGGTTTTGCTCCCTATTCCTTTGCACACTTTCTCTCTCTCTCTCTTTCTCTCTCTTTGCATTTATTACTAACTTCAAGCCCTGTCTCTTGCTCACGGACTGTAGCGCTTAAAGGCTGAGCTGAATGACATTCACCCCAAGGTGGACTCTGTGCGTGACCAGGCCAGAGACTTGATGACAAACCGTGGGGATCACTGCAGGAAAGTAGTAGAGCCTAAACTCTCAGAGCTCAACCAGCGATTTGCAGCTATATCACAAAGAATTAAGAGTGTAAAGGTAGGAGGACTTGCTTCCGTAAGGAGATGCATTAACAACGGTGTTTGTATGAGGTGCACAATTGCAATTACGTAGTGGGCTACAGTTCCTCCAAAAACTAAGCTTTTAAAGGAAAACAATGTAGAGCCTAAAGATTTATTTTTTGTTAAGTATGAAGATTTGGGGGTTTTGGCGTTAAGGTCTTTTTTCACTGTTTCAAAATTAGAAGCATTCACTGACTTTATATGATGTAACAATGATTACTTCATTAACTTACAAAAAATGAACATCTGAGAATTAGTAAGTCTCTAACTTCTCAAATATGAGTGGCCTTTTTTCATATAGATTGTGTTTTGAGAGCTAATTTTTCTTCAAATGCATTTAGTCTTTTCCTGTAAGTCTGGGATTCACAGGCACGTGAGATAGAAATAGATAGACAGAGATTATATCAGTTCTGCTTCAACTACTCATCTGTACAACCAGTTTGACTGCTAAATCTGAATTCAGCATGGATTAGGTAATTTTTAGCCAAGTTGTGACTTCTGAATTGGAATGAGGAAGGACATAAGCCACCTACTTTCTCCATTGTATTTTCTGCCTTTGTTCTGAAGAGCTATTCAGCAGATTAAATCAGGCAGCCATGCAGGTTGGTATATAGGATAATGGGAATGCATGGATCCTGATCTAAACTATTATTGCTATTGCAGTAGCACTGGAAATAAATGCGCAGAGGATCCATGGCAAAGCAGGAAATAAGCTTTGCAAAAAGCATAAGCAAAGAGACATAGTTCCCATTAGTTGTTTGGGGTCTGTGCAGGGCTCAGTATCCTGCCTAACCAGCACATCTTTGTGGATATTTGGGTTTATTTAGGTTTCGTTTCTGAAACAAAATAATGTCTTCTGAATAAAGCTAATGATTTTTTTCCCTAATGGCCATCAGTAGTATTTCAGCCATTCCAACTTCTTACCTACTTCTTACACATGTACAAACTGTAGACTGAGAATATCTTTGCAAGAAGCCCAAACAACTGTTATCTGAAGTTTTTGCTCTGAACACCTGCTGTCTGCAGTCTGGATTTCCATCTCAGTTTTGCTTTGCACTTCCTTGTTGTTGTAAACGTGCAGAGCTAATCCAGCCTTTGGTAGGATCCTGGGAAATTATTGCTTGTCCTAAGGAAAAATGGGACTGCCGGTAGATGTCTTATTGGGGGTTCAGTGTTTGTGCTGTGTGCTGTGGGCTCAAAGAATGGACAAAAAATGCTTATCAAGATGAAGTGTCTTCAGAACACAGCCTGCAAATGTCTTCCACCTGCAGCCTTCTCTCTCAGGTTTTCTTCCATTTCTGAAGGCAAGGTGGGCTGAAATTGGCAGCACCACATTAAGATTTAGAGAAGAAGTGTCCAGCAAGATGAGAGGAATTAATACACCACACAAATTGTATTGGTAAATAAGAATTTAAGGGACCTTGGAATGCACAGGTAGAATATGATTTACTTTTAATAATAAATATTGCATCAGATAGGTAAAAACTGGTCTGAGTTACTGACTATGCTACTGACTTGCTTTTTGCATTTGGATAAAGAACCAAATTACTGGGTACTTTATTACTGTCTACCTGTATAATGTAGGTAATTGCACTTTCCTTATGATTTTGTCTTCATGAGCTGGAAAATTATTATTATTATGGGATGATATGCTTCCTAAGTGTTTTTGCCTTTTTTTTTTTTTTCCATATTTAGGTAATTTTTTTTGCTCTGTGGAAGATTAAAACATAAATTCAAGAGGATTGAAAGCTCTCATAACCTATTTTCAGTAATTTCTCATCTGTTTTCATATTAGCTATATTTTTTTTCAAATACTAACAATAATCAGTACAACAGTGAAGTAAATAAGAAATGAACCATTAAGTCAGTGAATGGTAGCATATAATTTCATGTCCTGAATTAACAGAATGTTCATAGTGTACTGAAATGAGACCTAACATTTTCAAGTAGTCTGTGAACATCATTCGATTACTGGAATTAATTTAGTATTTTTCCTTCCACTTTCCTCTTTGCTATTGTTTTTAGCCTTTTTCAGAGACTGTAAATTTTATATTTCCATTTTATTAGTTGGTTTGTCTTTTAATGAGATTTAAGTACTTTAGAAAATATCCTTCAGAGCATTTAAGAAGAAATTACTGTGTAGTTTTCTGTTATTTCTAATTCAGCTGAAATGCATGACGAGTGTAATTCTGAGCCTCTTAATGAAAATTTGTGAGCACAGCATTATTCTCTATAAATATCGTGCGTTATTATATTTCCATTAATATTTGTAAGTGTGCAAAATCTTTGTTGTTAAAATAATCAACCAGATACAATTAAAGCTTTTTTACCCTGAGTCTTCCAGGTCATCTGAGAACAAATTGCATTTGACATCCAGTCTCTCATGTTTTAACTGATTAATTTTTATTGTTGCCATCTTCATTACAAATTTTGCATATAATAATAGCTAATTGTAGCAGAGGAAAGAGTAAAAGAAAACTAGTTAGCATATAATGTGCTTATGTCTTTAGTAAGAAGACAGGTGTATGTCCAAGAGTTCCTAGACCATCAAAAAGCATTAATTACCTTTAAGTCTAAATTTTATGCAAGAATCACTGAGATTTTCTTTATTTTTCTTGCATTTAAAGCATTGAAAGAAGAAAAATTTTCTGCTGATCATTTGCAATGCACTTAATAAATACATTATATATTGCACATAAAACTATTCACGGGTACTTGTGTCAGATAAACAAGAGAGGTCAGTGTTGTTAATAAGTAGCACTTGTTGGAGAGTTCAAAACTGAATACTAAACTAAAGCACCATAATTATACTGCAATTTATTTTGGAGGAATTGAGTCTGTTTTGTTTGGTTGACATTTTTTTTGGTCCTGAATTTTTGTTGAGGCTTTTTGAAACAAAAGCTGAAGTTTTGTTGCTTTTTCTCCCAATATGTTACAAAATACTCTTAGGGGAATATCTTACACAATGGTTTTCTATCCTTTGTTTTGTATAATTCACCTGACACTTCTGCTATTCTTTGTGAGAGAACAGTGGTTTCAAAACAGAACCATATTAACATTAAAATTTCTCAATTATTAATAGTAGGATTTTTTCATCTGAATGGACTGCTTGTTGCTGTGTGAATAATTTCTGACAAACAATACTTGAAATAGTGTAAACATTTATTTTTATAGAAAAATACTTATATTTTACTATTTATTGAACTTGTTCTTACACACAAATGTGAGAATATATTTTATTTTTTCCTTTTTAATTGTCACTCACCGTAAAATTCTTTTGTTTACTTACATGGAAATTCTACATAAATTCTTACCTTTATTTGTATGTTTGATTATTTTGAGTATGGTGTAGATATTTTTCAACGTGGTGGAAAGTCTACCATTGTTTTAGCAATAGGGAGTAGCACAGATATCTCTTTTCATTTCTGTTTCTAATAAAACTATTAAATGTGTCCTTTAAATAAATAATGTTTGTATTTTTCCCATTTTAGCCCTTCATTCCTTTGAAGGAATTGGAGCAATTTGACTTCGATATACAAAAAATGCTTGAACCACTGGAGGTTGAAATTCAGCAGGGAGTGAATCTGAAAGAGGAGGACTTCAATAAAGATATGGTAATTTGGTTGAAATGGAAGTCTGAGCAAAATAAGCAGAGAGATGAAAAAACCTGAGTGAAAATCTGAAACCCATATTTGTGTTAGGATCTTTAGATATAACTTGAGGGCAAAATTTTGGTATGCTAATATATTATAAAATTAAAAGTCCCAAATTAGCATTAACTAAAACTTTTTGTGCTAATTTAATTTTTAGTTTATCAGAAAAGCATTTCTTGTCCCTTATGAAAACACTAAGCAGACCAGGAGTGTTATCTATGGCTGCTATACTAGTACTAGTAGTATTACAGAATATGGAGTGATTAAAATCTCTGTAGTAGTATGAAGACCAGGAAAAGTCAGAATGATGTATTTAAATGGGCAATGTAGTGAAAGAAAACATTCACTAAAAATAACTGCTCATGAAAAGAAATGCCACTTGCCAATTTATTCTTAACCAATCTGCTCATAGCATTTAATGTAAATAGGTTTTGTGACTGTGGTAAACTTTATTACTTATGTTTTATTGTTGCATGTAGTAAAACCGTTTATTCACATTAGGTGGAGGGGGAAAGGAAAAAGAAGAGTAAAATACTGCAGTGCTTTGCTACTATTGCAATTGTGGTGTGTTTTCTCCAGAGTGATTTTCAAAGGGATGACATTTCTTGGCTAGGCAATAAGGGAGATTTGTCTTTAGAACCCTCTCTTCTTGAGTCCTCAGCAAGATCAAATATATATTTGTTTACAACTGATATAAAGACTCAATATTATTTTACTTTTAAGGAATTCTTCGCAGGTGTCTGTTCCATATCACTGCTGGAAGGAATATTTACAGGCCTTTTTTTCTTTTATGCATGAAAGATAAAATTTAAGGCTGTGTGTGCCGTGGTGGTAAATTCTAGGTGAATCAAGTTTGACGGGACAGTTTCCACTACTTGAGCGTATTTCGTTCCCTTTCTTTACATCAAATGCTTAGTGTGGTTCAAGACACTCCCAGAAGCTGTGACAGAGATTCAGCTTCAAAGATTCATAGATCCATAGGTGGCTTCTACATAAAAAATACTTAGTGATATCATTTTCCCTGTCAGAATAGCTGGTTTGCAGTGTGGTGATACACAGAATGGTCAGTAACTGCATGGTCTGCCAGCATACTGGCAATTCCAATCTCTACTGACAGTGATGTAGAATATTTTACATATATCTATTCTTTTTGTTTGAAAGTAAAATATATTTCAAATTCTTGCCTCTAATGTTTTTATGCTTTTATCCTGGATGCCGCATAAGATCTGATATCAAACATCTCTAGATTTGCAGGTGCTGTCTTACTTTTATCCCTTTCCATATATTGTAGAACGCAAGTAAAAGTTACTCGATCATCAATATAGAACTGCAAGTAGCTGTTACATGATTACTTTAGCATAGTCTGTATCTACTAGTATTTAAGTAATAATTAGATTAAAATGTACATTATATTGGTTTTTTTTTTTAAATCAGAGTGAAGAGGATGAGAGCACAGTGAAAGAATTGCTGCAAAGGGGTGAGAGGCTGCAGAAGGGAGTCACGGATGAGAAAAAACGTGAGGAAATAAAGACGAAACAACAGCTGTTGCGGACTAAACATAATGCCCTCAAGGTATAGGAGCTACAGTTATAAGCACATGCTTTTACAACCATTTTTTTTCTTCATTTCAGGGCATTGTTTTGTTAAATGAGTTGTCATTACTGTTTAGAGATGAGTACTTTAAAACTATTTGACTACAGACATATTTTCTTACACGATTCTCTTCCTGCCTTGCAAAAGGCGTTTTACAATCTCCAGCTTGAGAAGTACTGTCTTATCCTCAGCATTACGACTGTGTGATTGCCAGTTGGACAACACTGGTTTCTTTGATATTCCTTTTTTAACATATTATATGTGTTCTGTATTTCTGCGACAGCAGTCAAGACCTTAGTTAGAATCAGTTCCCACAAACCTGTATTCTCAGTTGAATAACACACTTCTGGCCATGAATAAGTTGGTTTCTCCTGCAGTAAAATACTTACACACTACATTTTTTGGTTAGAAGAGTGGCTCCAGCCTCTCTAGAAATAGGGTAGGTGCTAGTACCGGTAGACGTAGAAGCTAAGAGGCTGAAACCCAAAATTAGGTGTGAAAATTCTGAGTTGCCAGAATCCGAGAGGTAAAACTGTGTGATAGTGTTCCTAGGAACACACATGGTGCAAACTATTTGGACCAGCTAATATATATAATTTGAAGTGTCATCTTTCCATGGCAAATAAAAGTGGTGAAAGATAGAATCTTACAGTTTTTATCTCGTCAGCAAGCAAAATTTTTCTTTCTTTTGATAATTTTGATTGAGTTATCTTTGTTTTGGGGAACATAGCATGTTTATATTTTATTATTACTTATTTATATGCATCCTCTTTCCTTTCCTGTGGATTTCATTCTAATTCTCACAGTTTTGCAGATCTGTGTGAGTTCAGGAGAAGGGTAGCTAAAATATACTGTTGTTTTGTCCACATTTAAAAGAAGCTTGAAATCTATTAGTGTGTCTTTGACTGTTCCAAGCTAAATGGAAGCAATTCATAATTTTTATGCTGGAGAAACAAGAACAGTGTTTATTGCACTATGCTATTGACCAGATCGTCCCTGGCTGTTTTTTATGGTATAGTGATAGATTTTCCTTTGAGTGACTCAGTTAAGACGTTCACCCTGGTGAAAAAAAATCAAGAATGGTTGAGGCAAATTAATCTGAGTACTTTTATATAAAACGTACCCATAATTTTTTAGTTTACTTCATAATAAGAAATTATAGTAATTAAAATATTTTCTGAATTCTGCATGAGTGGAGTTAAGCAGATGTATATTTAAAAATATTTATAAGGGAAAAAACCAGACATTGTATACCTCCCTGCTAAAGAGAACTTTTATTACTTTATAAAGCACAGTTATAAACACGAGACATTTGTTATATACATGGTATTTAATTTAGAAAAAGGAAACCTGTCTTTGCAAGCATTTCTGCATTGCAGTGATTTTCATTTGAATAGCTACAGAATTTTCATGCTGGCTAGAAATTCACAGGAGTCCACAAAATACAGAAGCCCCACTTTTGGCTAGATACTAAGTGGGCTGTGTTTCCATCTGTCCAGTAAGTATTCTGAGCAGAAGTGTTTTATATAAAATATTGACATTTATGTAAGAGTCTTAAATTCTCTGGATATTGGTGACTGTCTCAGTGGTTTATTCAACATGTGAACAACACTGAAATAGGTAACCTCCTTTGAAACAAACAAAAAAAATATGTTAAACTGATGTAAATATGTTCAATTACTCATATACTTGCTTTAAATATCAACATTTAATTAAAAAATTAGCAGCCTTGTACACTTATTTTCCCTTCAGTGTGCACACAAGCCGGTTGATATTTTATAAGCCTTTAATTCATATTCTAATAATGTCTGCACTGTGAACAGGACTTGAGAGCTCAAAGAAGAAAAAAGGCTTTAGAGATTTCTCATCAATGGTATCAGTACAAGAGGCAGGCTGATGACCTAATGACATGGCTGGATGACATTGAGAAAAAGTTAGCCGGTCTGCCAGACCACAAAGATGAGCAGAAGCTAAAGGTAATGTTGTTTCGGGTTGGCAATGGTAGATCTTTTTGAGTGATAGTTTATCAATTCAACAGACAGCAAATGCAACAAACAATCCTATCTTACAGATACAGAAAACTATAAGTTCTGTTCTTTATTTCTATTTATAGTAAAACAAACCCTAATTATCTGTGTTCAAACTGACATTTCTTTGTTGTACTATATTTTGTATTTGTTTCTTATACAGAATGCTATATAAATAATTTGAAACACACTAAATATACTGTTTTGTCAATAATACAGAAAGTGTGCAATGTATTAAGAAGCATCAAATGTTTTCTAGTAAAAATTGTAATTGATTTTATGTATCTTTGTTCCAGATGAACAAATGACTTACCGATATATGGATGACCTCTATCTCATGTTAGCACATTCATTTTCATCAGAACATATTCATGTGTCACTGTCAAACTCTATAGATTTATTTACATACTGTCAAAGGTTTTCCTGGTTTATTTGACATCGTCTTTCTTTGCTTCATTCTCTGTTGAGTTTCCCACGAAGTAAAATAGGAGTTAACGAATACGTTAAAGAGTCTAATTGTATATTTGTAAGCTGTTCGAACACTATTTGTCCTGAATATGCTGACCCTTATTGAGGAAATAATTTCTCCAATTGCCCATCACTGTGTACTAGCAAGATTCTGAACATGGAAGCTGTTGGCCTTTGCTAACAGTTTTAGAGTGTAGTAGCTCTTAGGATCTCTACAGCCCATCTCCAAGAAGGTGCTTCAGTTTCACTTATTTTTGTTTTGTTTAAATGTAAAATAAGATATTAAGATATTAAGTAGCTGTAAATTTTACTTGTGACAATAAAATGGAAATGGATTTTCTGACAAGTATTTTGCTAATTTTAAGTTGATTGATCTAGTTAGCTAACTGTCCTGGGCCCTGTATTGGTTTTGCTCACTAGGAGATTGGTGGAGAATTGGAGAAGAAGAAGGAAGATCTGAATGCGGTGCACAGGCAGGCTGAACGCCTGTCTAAGGATGGGGCTGCAAAAGCAGTGGAGCCAACCCTGATACAGCTCAGCAAGCGCTGGCAAGATTTTGAGAGCAAATTTGCTCAGTTTCGAAGACTCAACTATGCACAAATTGTGAGTTGTTACTGGCAAACCCATATGTTTGCAACTGCTACTACTAACAGCATCCTACTAACAATGAGAGCGTCAGGGTCAGTGTCAACTCTTCAGATATTAATAAGAAAAGCCCTATTGTCTGCAACTGCTTTATATACTCTAATACAATAGTGATCTGCTTTGGTCTTAAAATTGCCCTTAAGTTAAATCAATCAATCACAAAAAACTCAGCAATGAAAAATCTGTGTTTATTTCTGTTGCCTCATTATTTTTCCATAACATGTATCAGTTTAAAAACATTAGTTTGCCATGCATCTCTTTTGTTCACTGAACAAGTAAAACACAAAAGTTGTCTTTTCCAAACTACCCATCCCATGCCAATTTTAATTGGTTTTTTTATTTGTCCATAACATGTTATACTCACTTTAGGAAGCGATTCAAAATATTCTTATGATACTATATATACATGTCCTTTTCTTCAAATGCTTGAATTCTCAAAGAAGTTTTTGTAAGAAAATGTAACTTTAAATTTGACAGGATGAAAACATAATTTTATGAACCATCTTCATGTCTTCTGATTTTGAGTTGTTTAGTTGTATATGAAATACGATTATTCTTACTGGTTTATACATGCTGCAATAACTGGGTAAATAAAAAGGAAATAAACTGTCACTATTCCAGATTTATGAACAAAATTTGTATTGAGTGTTACCCATTTGGAAGTTTACCAGAGGTTTTGCACTTACGTGACAGTTTTTTCTTGCCATTCCTACTATTCTGCTCATTGTCTTCTGGGCTTTTTGATTTTATATGAAGAAAGATAAGATTTACTTTCAAGGAAAGTTGTTGCTTTATGTGCTTTCTGTAATCTTAAGGTGCTAGTGGTAAAAGGGTATTTCATCAAAATATCATTTTACTTATCTATTTTTAAATCCACCTAGATTGCAGAGGGAACATACTGATAGGATAATGAAAATTTAAATATGTGAAGTGTTATTGTAATTGATATATGGTAAACTATGTTTTAAAAAAGGAAAAAAGTTCCAAAAATCAGCAATATGTATAAACTTTTGATAAATATAGTGCTCTATATAATGTACCGTATTGTGTATTTTTAACTTTTCTAATATTAAGTTACATAATGTATATGTAAAACTAATACTTTGGGTAGTTATGCAGTTAATGGAAGCAATCAGAGAAACATTAACTTTGGTTTGTATGTTATTAAATCTTGTTCCATCTGATTACTCTATTCAGATTACTATGGTTTATATTAAACTTGATGGATGTAATCAGTCGTAAATTGTTTATATTGACATGGAGCTAGAGAGAGATTCACTTTGTCTTGTAAATGAATTGGCTTTTTTTTAATGAATATATTTGTTCCTTTGATAATCAAGTAAGAAATCAGATTGTGCATGCAATTTATATAAAAACATTCTGCTGTCAATGTGCTTTTTATGTCAACCACCACCTACCGTGACAGGGGATGAATATATCCAATATAAAATTTTATTAGCAGATCAATAAACTTTATTTTAGCATATTTTTCTTTTCAAATATGTAAGGTAGATGCATCAGCATGTTTTTTAATTGCTCAGATGAATACATTCACCAACTTTTTAAATTCATGTAGCCATTATATATGTTTTTACTCTTAAAATATACAATTATATAGTATATTTATAACCTTGAAAGGTTAAATTTTTAATATTCTAAAATATTTCATGTAAGAAGGCTACTACTTAATATTTATCTAGGGAATAAGGTTATCCAATGAAATTTACATATACACAGGACAATTACTGTATCCTTCTCATTTCTCATGAAAAAAATCTTGCTCTGTTGACAGTTACTTAGGTGATATTCATATGAAATATTTTATAATTTATACAGAAGCTACTGAGACTTGAGAGAGGCAATATATTTTCATGACCCAAATCAGAGTGAGAAGTGAAATGGCCTTGTTACTGTTACTGTTTTACTTTTCTGAATTAGTGAAACTGAGTGAATTTCTCGAGGGTTTTTTTTCTTTTTCTTAAACAGCTTAAGTACCTACCTCACAGGGATGTTGTGAGGATTCATTAATTGTTTGTGCAAGACTTTAAAATACAAAAGAAAAATGAAAATTCAAACTATTCACTTGAACACATGCATATACCATCAAAAATAACTTCCACAGAGATTTTCTATGTTAACCAACAACTGAATAAAACCATACAATAAAAATACAAAATTGATTTTTTTCTTTAAAGCAAAAGAAATAGAAAACTGCTGCACTTTTTATTTATAACTTATTATGTATTCAATAAGAGTTATTTAACAACTGAAAGTTGTTATTATAAATCAGTGAGGGTTTAGTTTTACTGTGTATCTTGCAATTCATTACGCTTCATTGAATAAACATAGCAAGATTGCACTGAAGAAAACCTTTAATTATCTTGCTCAGTAACAGATTTGCGTTTCTTACCTTTGTTGGAGCTAATATATTTTTGATATCAAAGTGTGAAGTTAGAATCATCATGCTCCCCTGGATTTTACTTTTCCCCAGTATTTGTTGGGAAGACCTGTCAGAAGGATATAGGAACCATGACCTTAGAAGAATTTATGCTCTATAGAATGGTAGATCATTGCAAAATCTTCATTGTCCCACAAATATATAGCAGTAAATATCCAACAACTAATTGACAAATACATATTGGTGTATATTTAGAAAAATGGATTTCCTGTAACCACTTTTGAGACTAGAGTGTGATATGTCACCTCAAACATGCATGTTCTGTTTAATGACATTTTTGAGACATTAATCAGTTTGGTATAGTGGTCCTCTGTGTGAAAATTGTCACTGAGTAACATGTGATGTTCTGTAGGGAAAAAGGTGGGTTTATAGCATTCACAGATTAAACATGTACACAAATACATAAATGCAACTGCACACAATCTGAAATTGCATTGAGTGGAAAAAAATTTTGGAGTTCTTGTCTTGCAAGTTTCTTTTCTCACACAGTGTCTTTATTCATATGTGGCAAAATAAACAGTGGGCAGAAAATCAGTTGGTAGTAACACCAGTTGTGAAATCTGAATAATGTATTAAAAAGAGTGGAATATTTTACTATAACATTTTAAAATTACAATTAACCACTAAATCCCACTGAAATCCATGACAGTTTAAGATACTCTTCAAAAAAAAAAACCTTTTACTGTTTAATCCTCAAACAGTATGCAATTTTTGAATACTAAAATTGCATTTATTTAAAAAAAAAAAAAAAAAGTAAAAAATAACATTAGAGAGCTTAATTATTAGAGAGAAAATTATTTCTAAAGTACCTGTGCAGAATCTGATATCATTAAGCCTTGTCAGTCACACAGTATTTTCAGAAAAGTTGTTAATTCCCTCTGCTACAGACTAAACTTAAATCTTCAGTTATACTATTTTTCTGCAGCAGCTTAACCACTCTTCCAGGATGTTGAAAATAATTATCCATTGCAGAGAAAAAGCTAGATTGGGATAATTTAATTCAAGTCAGGATCAATATCAGTTGCTGATATGTTGATTAAATTTAATTAAATTATCCTAACGTCTGTTTTCTAGAGTTTTTTTTTTCCCTGTGTTTTCATTTCAACAGTCTATGAGCATGTTTGTGTTATGGCTCAGTTTAGATTTTCCTGAGCTGACTGAAATTACTCTGGGTGTAGAGTGCTGAAGGCCTTTATCATTAGAAAACATTTTCTAGATGAACACAGGTGGGGAGCCTACACTGTAAATTCTGATTTCATATATGTCCTGTTACCATATTTTATCAAGATACTCAACATTCAATCTGCTGTTACACATGGTGGTCTTTCAGCCTTCCTCTCTTGGCTGAGCTATGCATGCTGGAAATAGTAAGAGTATTTTTAGAGCAAGAGAACCTCTTGCAATCTGTCAAAATTATGTGTCTATTGTTGTATAAACAAGCAAAAAAAAAAAAAAATAGGCCTACCAAAGTCATTTCAGTAATTTTATTGGTCACACACACAAACATTCTGTTGAAATTTATGATCATTTTACTACTGAAATATTTGGACCTGGATTTTGACCGTACAGAATTGCCATTTTCATACCAATTAGACTATGTTTTGATCAAGAATGAATAAGGAATATAGTTATACAAAACTTGTATTTATAAGGTAAGTGGTTTAGTCTGAGAAGTTCAGTAGTTACCTGCAACATGGATGAAATACCAGCACCCTTAGTACTTAATTCATTTTTTCCGAATAAAAGACATCATTCACTTTAAGATCTTGTGAAGCATTCAGAAATTCAAAATGCCTGTCTCCTAACTGGATAATCACTTCATGTGATCAACTTCTGGATCCAGGTTAAGGACTGGTCAAATTTGCATATGAAATTCAAGAGTTTGTTTACTTTCAGGCTTTTAAGAGCATCTTCCAATTTTCAGTTAATATTTCCCTGTGGGGCTTTATGTAGTAAGTTTAATAAATTTTTTTTTTTTTTTTACCATTGAAATATGTTTATATATTGAGATATTTTCTAAAATATAAATAAAACATTCATTTAAATAAATACGTCACCATTCGATAGACACAGGACTTGGTGTCCTGATGATCTGCCTGCATCAAAATGATATGGACACTTCCATGGTAATGTGCTACTGTTGTTTTCAGTTGTTTTTGACTGTTTTCACAAACACTGGTGCTGGAATTAGGTAGTTTTCTTCTCTTATCCTTGCTTAAATGTTTCTTGGGTTAAATAAAGAAGTAATGATTTCCAAGAAGAAGGGGCAGACTGATTCTTCATTATTTCAAGAATGAGTGGAGGGAGAGAGAGAAATAAAGAGAGAAAAGACATTAGAAAAACAAAACAGGAAACTACCTACTGGACAGAACTGTACAGTGATGGATTAGTATCCAATTCACCTGTGCACTTTGGATCTCTTAAGAACAGGACAGAGGTGATACTGTGGCACCATTTAATATTTCTGACATTGGCAGTGGCACCTTTTTAAACCAACAGCTTTACACAGCATAGCTAAAGACTGGGCTTTTTTGACGATGGTCCGCAAAAAGCGTGAGGATGAATGAGGAACTTTGGGAAGAGAATCACAGGTGAATGTTTACACCTGTTTTCCAGCATCCATCAACCTGGAAATTCCTATTAGAAAATGTATTCCAAATAGTTTAGGTGTATTTAAAACCCTTTAATTTTCTGTCTGATTTAAGGTTATGGGAAAGATGGGACAAAATCCACTGAAGGATGGATATTGTCTTTGATATAGCTCAAGAAGAGCTAATTTTATAAATGCATTTTTAAATGTATTTTACCTTCTCTGTCTAAAATGAATGCATGCAGTGTTGTGGTAATTTAAGTGAAGACAATCCAAAGCCTTTTTTATGTACGTGAACCAGTTTACCATCCTATTTTGAGTTTTTCTAAAGCATATTTGTCTCCCCTCATATTTCCTTGTTAATTCCATGCCGTATTCACTCTCATCACTGCAAAGCACAGTATTTTAATAGAATTAAGTTAAAAAATCTCATATTGTGAGTGACAGAACTGTACAGAAAAGATTTTTCTCTGCCATTTTTCATTATCTCTTATAAACTTTAGTGAAGTGATCTAAATTGCGTTCTCAAGTTTAAAAGTGAAACTCGGTATCTTTACCTCATCACATAGGAGTGAAAGCTCTTGCTGCAACATGGAGTAAAGCAGGATTAGAAATTTGTCTCTAAATTATGTAGTTATACAAATGTGGTCTTAGCCATGCCACAAGCTTTTCTCACTGCTCTCAGTATGGTTGAGATGGAAACAAGACCACCAGCGTATGGTTAAAAAATCATGTACAACATAGCACCCAGTGGTCTCTGCTTTCAGACTAAACTGAGCATTATACTACTATAATATTTTCTTCTTTATAATTACCCAGTTATTTGGAAAACAGGGCAGCTAATTACCATCTTATTTTCTCTGCTGTAGTATATTATGATTTATTAGCGTAATAAATTACAGGGTGTGGATTTTGGTGTCAAAAATTAGTTGGCAGTACCATTGTGTTAAATAATAAAGGAAAGGACCTGCTGCAGAGTGATCTGGCCCTAAATAACAGTATCTTTTGAAGAGATTATGATGTTCATCTCTTGTCTACAATTCAGAATGTCAACATCACTTGTGGTTGGAGGTTTTTTTGGTTTGGTTTTGTGTTTGTTTGCTTTGGGTTTTTTTTGTGGATTCATCTGAGTATACGCACAAAGGTAGAGAAGGAAGCAAATGTGTAGATGTACAGTGTGAGAGCTGAATTATCTATTTGAGCAGATTTAATTAGCTTTCACAACTGCTGGATGGACAGCAGTTTTGTTCACATCATTTAAAGAAACAAATCTATGTCTTCAAATAACAAAATCAGCCTAAGTGACAAAACCTATTGTTATTACGTATGGCTGTATCTCTATAAATGTAGATTAAAGATGGAAAATAATTAGATAACTTTTTAACATTTCTGGAAGGTGTAAGAGTTTAAGGTTTAGGACTTTGCTCTGAAGCTGTTTTCATGTTTATGAATGTGGTACTTAATGCTATTTTTAATTTATTTTCTAAATTATGTCAGTATTATCTAACAGATGTAGATGGCATAAGTATCTGGAAAGTTAGCATCACAGATCAGCAGTCAATTTCAAAATGGTTTTGTCAGTTCAGGTATCAATAGTGTGTATTCCAGCATTTCTGTGCTTTAACATTAATTGGTTCTTGGTGATCACTCAGTAGCTACACATACATACTCAAGACAGCCCTAAAGCTTCATGCCCTTAGGCAGCATAAATGCTGTCTAAGATTGTGGCACTTCTGTAGTCTTAATAAATCAGCCATTAAATAAGTTGGCATTGACCAAAATCTGTTCTTAAGTAGGCTGACTTCCAGCAAATTGTGTCGTCCTAGTTCTGCCACTGTTGTCACTGTTTCACCTCTGTAGCTTATCACTGTCCAAGAAACATTATTTTTAAATCCTATTTTGAGGAAAAAATAATTTGAAAATCTTTCTATTCTTTTGGGTATTTCTTACTGTGTGGCTGAATTTGAGTACATGATACTGGTTTAGTAAAATCAATAGAGCCTGTCACAACTGGACATTATAGCTACAGGAATGTAGAACTGTGTACAAGAGTTTAATTTTCTGAAGTGTCAAGGAGATATTTACTGAAGTATGACATGTATAATGTCTGTGTGGTTTTTAGGTGTGAAAAATTACAAGATCAATGCAAGAAATGTCTTAACTCCTCTGGATTTATGTATTCTATTGTTAGCATATAAAAACTTCCAAATATGTTTTGTCTACTGGAAAGTAACACATATAAATCAATTGCAGAAGTATTTTCCAGTTAAACTCTTACAAAATTCTAATCAATGTTTTAAAATACTTGCTGAAAACTAGTCTAGGAGGTAGATTTTGCAGGGTTCTGATTTTTCTCATTCCAAAATGTAACTTAAGCGTTTGCGTATTTCGTGATTCTTAATACTGATAATGGCTATCTCTCCTGGCTCACTGGCACTATCTCCCCCAAAATCCTACTGACTGTACGTGGTCTGAGCAGTGTTTGGTAAATACTTATGAGATAGACTCTTTAATGGATTTAATAATTGCTTTTATAATGTTACAAATATCTGTTTAAAGTTACATGGCAGACATACAGATTTCCTTGTCAGTTTTGCTCTACTGCAATTATTAGGATTGAGATATGCCATCATTACCAGAAGTAATTAAGATATATGCATAATTTATTTAAAACAAGAGACATTTTCTATACCCCAGTAGTTCCAATTAGTCAATAATGCCGTAATGCTACTCTATTTTGTTTTTCTTCAGGACATCGTAGCATTGCAGATGTGGTATAAGATACACATTAGTCTATTTTTTTTTTTTTTTCTTTTCTGAAAAAATTACTTATATCACATACACTGAATTGTATGAGAGTCTTCTGCCTCAGTCTCATCATTGATGAAATTAATTTCTTTTTCTCTTTGCTTAGCAAGTAGATACCAGTGGAAGTTATCAGGTTAAAAGTTAACAGTAGAACTGCTGGAATTTCTGAATCGTCTTAGTCCCTTATTTCTGTGCATGTTAGGAGGTGTTTAGTAAGGAGAGCTGGGTAAGTTTTCAAATAAGCTGCTTTTATGTTCAATGTGTAGCTGTACCTCAGTTTGAGGAGAGTTCCTATCTAGAAGCAATTACCTAAGAATGAAATAAAAGCATTGTTCTGAAGTAAGAAAGGGATTGCCAAAGGTGTTCATTTTGCTACTTGACCAAGTATATTTGACGTCTTGGAGGGCTCCAAAGGCATGAGGGTGTGAGGAACACAAAGGATTGACTGCAGCACCAAAATGCTTGGTCATAGTTTTTAAACTATATATTAAAAAAAAAAAAAAAGAAAGACACCAGGGTTACAACTGTGAATACTCTGGATTTAATGTTTTAAATTAATTGCTATAGCGTTTGTCTGGATCTTTCTTCTCTTCCCCTGCCCCCACCACATCTAAATAGGAAAATAATGCGCTCATTAGAGTGTAGCAGAACTGTCTGAGGTATTGGGAGATAGCCCATAATTTAAGCCTATACGTTCAGGAAAGAGACATTTTCTTATGGAGAAAACTTTTGCATTTCAATCAAGTTATGAAGGGGACAAATGACACAATATAAGTGGAATTAAGTTCAGACTGGTTGATGCCTGTTGATTGATAGTTTTCAAAATCAAAGCCTGCAATTTTCTATTTTCTACTCCTGGAATCTAAAATTTAATGAATTAATTATTGCCATTATTAGGAAAAGCTTCATTTTAGCTGGCTTTATTTAATATGTAGATCAAGTAGATTCATTTTATCACAGAAGAAAAACTGTTAAAGCAGCATTTCTCAAGTAAGGTATGCCTTAGCAGAGAAGTGTTGTGAAGGCATGAAGCACTCTCTGTCCAGGAACAGTGCTGAAAATAGCCTTGTGTATTTTTAAAGTCTCTATTTTTTATGTAAGTCAGTGATGAAATCAGATACAAGCATTAAACTGTATGATTTAAATGTTGCAATATGCAGGATTTTGTGGACTGCAACCACTCTGCAACATGAGTAGAAAAAAAATCATATACATGAGACAATATTTATGTTCTTACTTAAATGTATGGTTTTCTTTCAATATTTTAAAGATATTTTATTGTTTCCAACTGCCTTTTAAGGTCTTGTCTTCGTAGAATTACATAAGGAATTTATAAATTTTTAATCCTGCATCGAGGATTTAGATCTCTCTGTACTTGAAAAAGATGCTCTTTTTTGTACTGATAATTTGTTTGTGATTGACTAAGGCCATTCAACCTCATAGTGAACATTCCATATAATCAGTATAATTTTGAACTTTCTACTCGTATGCACACTAACGGGTAAGATATGCTAGCAACACTGAAGAGAGAATAATTTTTTGTGGATGTCAGCTGGACCTTACCACTCACAGTTGGCAGAGGAACAGGTGAATAAAAGCTTTTTTATAAACATGTGCTTTAAAGTGGTTTTATTGACCTCTGATAGCATTTTTTCATACTTTTGTGTGTCTAATTCTTTATTTGACATACTGATGGTGAACATGGCCTAGCAAATGCCATATGATTCACAAGATTTTTGAACTCTCTGAGGTATCACTGCCTTTGTCCAGAAGGTGTGTGTTGTTGGCTCCATTTTTTTTCATATGTGTAGCACACCACATTTATTCTGCAGAGGTGGTAGACTTTTCACACTCATATACAGCTGCTTGTAAAGAATACTTTCTCAAGTGTTGTTTCACTTCAAGAGTAGGCACATTTGTTTGTTTTGCTTGAACCTCTCACCAGGGTGCTGCCAGGAGCAGTGTTGAGATACAGCAATGCAGATTGGGAGTGTTTGCAGCTTTACTCCTCCCATGTTTGTGTGAAATCATTAAATCAAAAGCACAGACACGAACATTTGGAGCCCTGTCATGAGAAGGGACCAGAAATGGAACAGTTGTCAAGATCTGACACAAAAAGTTGGAGGCTTTCTGGGTATAAGCTTTTGAACAGCAAAAGTGATGATGTTGGGATTATTCCCTCTGCAAAAACAGAAAAGGGAATGGATACACTGAGATTGGTGAAAGGTGCTTTAACAATGAATTTTCCACTGTTAAAAGGAAATTAACAGCATTCCCCAAGACTAGTTAGCTGTGATGCCACCACAGTGTTAGATGTAGACAATAATGATCACAAGTATTTCTTTGGAGAAGATATGTGAATTTCTGAGCAAAACCTGCATTATTCTCATACATTTATGATGGGTTTTTGTTGTCATTTTGTTTGGTTGGTTTGTTTTGGTTTTGGTTATTGGCCTTCTCTATAAGGGACAGTTCATGAATTTGTTTCTTACGGTATTGCCACACCTGGTAGGGCATGGTAACTTATCAATAAGATCAGTTTAGGTGGAGTTGTGTATGGAAGGATTGTGTCCCTTAATTAAAATTATGTAATGATGGGGAAGAAGATTCAGTTTACTATTCTAGACATGATAATGCTTGGTAACAAGCCATGCATGAAATGTTAAATCTTACACAAAAGGACTTGTTCTTTCAGAGACAAAAATAATTTGCACAGCATTATATCACTGACAATCAAGGGAAAAAAAATCCATATCTAAAATACTAAAATTGTATTTTACAGAAATAGTAATACAGGAAATGGCCAGTTGCCCCAGCATTTCCCAGTCACTTAACAGTTTATTTGTAGTTTTTATATATGTTTTTATGTATCTCTTGTACTATATATTTTTAAAAATATTAAGTATTTTTAAGTAACTCTAATGCATTCTGCCATTTTATCAGATTCAACTTATCCCAAACCCATTCTTAAATAGTTATCTAAATCTTTAATTTTCACTTTCCTATTGATTTTTAATCCTTATAAAATCTTAACCTACCATGGTTCTGATGAGCCATTTTGGCATTAGCAATTACGTATATCTCTACTGAATTAATATTATTTCGACAGTAGTTGCTCCCAGCTGCTGTGATCTCCTTTTGTAAGTTTTTTTTCCTCACTCCAGTGTTAGGATATGATTCAGTTTCAGCTTTGCCTTTCTAGTAAAGATGCTTGTCCAGAATATAAGGAAGGACTGCCTGTTTTATTGTCTATCATAAGGCAAGTCCAGGGAACATTGGGACAAGCTAAAAATGTTTCTCTTTGCTGATTAAAATTGTCAGTTCTGGACATGCCTACCCGCCATTCCTTGGTGCAAGATGACAACTTCTGCCGTGGGTTCTATCGTGATATTTTCAATACAGGAAAGAAGGAAAGAAGCACCTGTGACCTGTTGAAAACCCCAAAAAAGACAGAGATACCTAATCCTTGATTTCTGAAGTAGTATCAAATTCTCAACTATTTTTTTTTTTTAAATAGTATTCAGAAACTAATTTATTTTGACTGTGACCTCTTTTTAGAATAAGGTATTAAATAATGTACCAAAATATGAGGGCAGTATCTGGTAGGTGTCTATTTTAAAATATCTATCCCTTTGTTTATTTATTTATTTGATTGTAGTAGTTTACAGTTTAACTAACAATATAAACAGTAGAACTTATACAAGTAATCATCTATCTATGAGAAATATTAATTTAAAGTTTCCTGTAAGGGAAGTGTAACTATATGGTTGCATACATCCCATTTTTCTTCATAACACTGATGGAAAGATACCCGATTTTACCACTGTAAATAATTAAGTACGATATCCATGAAGTACTCACACATCCGATTTCTGCTTGACTTTTTTATAGTTTCAGGAATTGTTTAGAGTGAAAAGATGCAGATTTTATTTTATCTAAATACGTGCATATATGTGTGTATATATATTTAGTAGCCTAGATTTGGGTTGAAAAGAATAGGCTAATCTCATATAGCTATAGAAACTAATCATATTTTGTATGCTGCTTTACATATTCATGTGACCTCTTTTTGAGTGAAAACCCTTGCATACCTAGCATGCTCTGTTCATTACTATGAATAGAAATATTCTGTCCTCTGAGTGAAAAAGAAAAATACAATTATAGTTAAAATGTTCCTTATGTGGGTCTGAAGTTCTTTGCTATATGTAGAAGTGTTACAGTGTAGTCTTGAGGAATTGCAATACACTGCTGCATGCAGGCCTTAGTGGCCTGTTGAGATTCTCCCATTTTCTAATCCACTGGGACAGCTTTTTCTTTAGGTTTACTGGAGTAAACTGTTATTTTGGCAGAGCGTGTGATTCATGAAACATGGGGGGCAAGCACAATTTTTTGAAAGCAATTTATTTTAAATAATAAAAATTATAGCAGTGATATGGTAATTAGAGAGGTTTCAGTGTTAGCAGATGTACTGAGAAAGTCATTTAGTGAGAAAAGTGTAAGCAAAGCAATTAAATTTGCATAAGAAATGCAACAGAATAACACAAGTCTACAGATAACTTTATGGGCTTTATATGTGATATGCATACATCTTCTAGAGTGTGTATATGCATATTTTAAGACTCTAAAGAAAATTGAAGAACCAGATGACTCAGCTCGGTAACTGAAGAGAGAAATATGTCCTGAATTAAAATGAGACACCTTGCTGAGGTAGAGTGTGCTTATATTTGTTTTGATTTTGCTTAATGGGTAGCTAAATAACAATTCTGTTTTCTTTCTGGACCATTGATCAATTGTCTTTCACAAAAATGGCTCCAAAGTCCACAATTCTCTGTTAGGAGTGAAAGACCTAAATAGATTTTTTGAACATTTACCAACAATTATTTGTAAAATTCTTTGTGGTCCTCAATAATTAAAGTTTTCATTTTTGAGACAGACATCAAACACAAAGGATTTTGGTCCCACCCTAGGAATCCATAAAGAAACATGCTTATGAAACCACAAAAAATTGATAGCTTAGATTTTGCCTTTTCTAATGGACATGCAGGTGATCTAGTATTTGGAGTTTAGTTAAGAGAAGCAATCACAGGTCTCTCTGCTCCAAAGCACACTTTGGGTATTACATTTTCACATTTGGTATTACAAATCAAATGGGAAATACAGAGAGTTTATATAAAGAGCCATATTTTTGTCACCTAATATGTCTGTATGCTTTCAAATGCCATAGATCAACTAAATGTTTTCTTGGAACCAAAACATTCTGGGATGTCTTTATATTTGGTGTATGCATGTGCTTCTAGAATAGGGTGTCTATTTCATATTTTTCCTGGTTAAAAAAAAAATTTAAGAAATTCCTAACTTCATGAAGAGGTGTGTTGCTGAGTTTTCTTTTAGAAATAAGAATGCATTAAAGACCTTTCAAATCATGAAATTCCAAATTGTACTTGCTCGTTTAAAGAGCAAGTTTTTAGTATAGTGTTGAAAGTACAGAGTTGACATATTTGTTTTGTGTTGCATTTTATTTGAGGAATCATGCCTATTATACAAGTCATTACTTTACTTGATACCTTGGAATTATTTACTATTTTAGACTTGGCATGCATGAAATTTCTCAATGAAGGACAGATTTTTCAAGAGATGTGATGATTTAAAATGAAAGGGCTAGCACTAAAATCTCAGTAACACCATAACCTTAGCATACTCTTGCATTTCCTATCTGCATTTCTTTGGAGAGTAGAAGAAAAGCTTGTACACTCTTGCGTGGATCAGTTTCAGTTCCTGCCATTTCAAACACACAAGGAATATGAGTGATGTGTGTCAGAAACCTCAGATATTTCCTGCATTTGTCTTTGGAAGTTACTTTTGATTGTTTCTGGATTGTGAACTGGAAATTGCATTAAGTTATAATTTTGTCTAGTGTTAAGAAACTAAAGGAAGCGTTCTGTTGTATATCTATACTAGCAAACAGTTCGTGAAGATACAACTTTTGTGATGACTGAAACTAGGACTGTGGAAACCACTCATGTGCCTTCTACATACCTGGCAGAGATCCTCCACCTTCTGCAAACCTTGTCCGAAGTGGAAGAGCGCCTTAATTCTCCTGTTCTGCAGGCTAAGGATTATGAGGATCTCTTCAAGCAAGAAGAGTGTCTCAAGGTAAGATGGAAAGATTTTCTTAGCAATGATTAGATTACATCATTTTGGGTCTTCTGTATATTGGCAGCCTGTGCTCATCCTGAGACATCTGTTTTACGAGTGCTACGCCTCTCTCTGTGATGTGTGCATATAAGGATGTTTGTATATGGGAGCACGTTGGGGCAAAGTACAAAAACACTGAAGTGTTAATTTATTTTTACCTGTTTAACCTGTATTTGAAGGACAGGGTCGTTAGGGTATCTGCAGATTACACCCTTGAATGGGAGAGAAAGGATGGAGACAGTATATTTAAAGATAGAATTTGTGGTTAAAGGTTGGTTTGTCTGTGGATCATGGAAAAAAATTCTTCACTGAAATGGTTTTTAAGCGTTGGAACAGGCTCCCCAGGGAAACGACTGAGTTACCATCCCTAGGGTTATTTAGGAGATGTGTAGGTGTGCCACTTGGGAATGCGATCAGTGGTGGACTTGGCAGTGCTGGGTTAATGGCTGGACTCAATTTAGGTCTTTTCCAGTCTAAATCACAGAAAATTCTGAGTTCAAAGGGGCCACAAAGATCATGAAGTCCAACTCTTAAGTGAATGGCCCCTGCAGGGATTGAACCCACAATCTTGGTGTTACTAGCACCATGCTCTAACCAGCTGAGCTCATCTCCTAGTGGTTAAATGATTTTATGATTCAATGATTGGTAAGTATAAGTAATTACTGAGTAACCCTGTCCACACCCAATCATGAGTGCTTTATTTTATGTTTTCTAAAATTATTTTTATTGGAACAGGAACAAAACCAAGTAAAATTTAGCTGTTGCATTCCATGTTATACCAAAAAACCTTGAGGTCTTACTGGGTCTTGTACTCCATGTAGTTATTATTTCAGTTTAATTAGCTAAACAGAGAATATTGTCCAATAGTTAGATAATGTAGCTAAGAAAAAGCGAATTTTGTATTGTTAGTATTGTTAGACTTTAAATATTACTGTGTGGTTTCTTCAGTGCTTGAAATATTACTGCCTGGTTTGTTCAATGCTTGCAACAGAGAAATCCTTTGAAATCGGTGGAATTTTTCCAACACAGAATTGACATAAGAAGAGAATAAGATTAAAGTTGTAAGCCTAAGTAGTTGAATGAGTTATCAGCTTTTGCAGAATAATGTTTGTGTGAGGAAAGCCTTGTAAAAAATCATGCTCAAGTGCTGTATATAATTATAGCAATTCCAAATTGTCATCCAGCATGAAGAGAAGACTACATTTCCATTTTCCTGTGATTATTTAGGGAAAGGAAATTTTTTTAGAAACAGTAAATATTAGCCTAAAGAAGCTGGAAATTGCCTACAGTCAGCTATAAGAAAGAAGCTTAGAGGGAGAATCAGGGCAGTGGCTCTGGCTATATGCTCTGAATTTTCCTCTGTAGGAGCCCGTTTATCTCCTTCCACGTCAGGGGATGTGTAACAAAACCACATCCATATGCTGCTGTTAGCTTCTGTAAAATCACATCTGTTTATAATTCTTATACGTTCATAGATATATTTTAGGCATTTATATATACACACATGTGCACACACACGGATATTCTTATTAGCTTGTAAAAATTAGAGTGTTTTCAGTTTCCTAGCAAGGCAGTAGAGTTGGGTAGTGAAGCATAGCAGTGAAGTATTCGATCAAAGGAAGCACAGAACTGCTAATAGGATGTCAATCAATAGGTGTCAAATACCAGTAGGCCATTTCTTTTACCACTTCTGATTTAGTACCAGCAGATTGAAGTCAGTCTGAGTATCGAAGCACAAAACATGCCAATCTAATTGTCATTCTTCATTTGAAACAATCCCTTCTGCACAAAAAAAAGAAAAATCATGGAGTATGTAAATCATGGCTAATGAGCCCCTACATGATCCTTGTTGTTGAACTTTCGTTCATTAATAGATTGGATGGAGAAACAGTGGTTTACCTCAGGAAGTTTAGAGGGAAATGACTTCCTTTTTGTTCTTCTTAATGCTTTACATTTGGGCTAGCTTTATCTGATTTGTATCCATAAGAAATCTGTTATTCACCCACATATATTTGGTATTATTGGAGTTGACACCAACTTTAATAATATTGATTACTGAGGTTACAAGTAAGTACTACCATAGGTTTAATATAACTGAACTATTAAATTGTTATGAGATGCATTTGTGGGCACAGTTCCATCTTCCTCCAAAATAAATCTCTTGGAAGAGGCGAATGGGTCTTGCACATTCGTGGGCTTTTGGAAGGGCATAGGTTTGATCTGAGCCTGCTTAATGAATATTTATTTCCAAGGAAAAGCATCCATCATTGTCATTATCCTGCAGTAAAAATAGAAAAGTAGTGCATAAATTGTTCAGCGGCTGGTTGGGAAAGGTTTGAAATTAAATTGTCGTTGATTTTTTTTTTCTGTGACAGATTTGCATGAATCAAATTACAGAACTGTCATGAATAGCCCTCTGTTTTAAAACTGAGCTTTTGATTTTTTTTTCACTCTCATTCAGAAAGAATCCATTTTAATTAATCCGTAAAAGGAAAAATAAGTTTATTTACAAGAATCAGTGGTAACAGCTTTGAGCATTTTCTCCAGAGTAAATATGTTTAGTAAGACTTAAACATGATTGCTCATTATCAAATAGGATAAATATTGAATACAAATTAAAAATTGCTAATATGAATTGTCATAGGTAATTCAAGAACTAACTTTTTATATCAAAGGCATGTGAAGTAGTAAAATATGAGGTTTTGCCGCAAAAATCTGGTAGCTTCTAACATTTAGTAAACTGTAATACTTTTATGAGCACATTTAGTATATCTGCTGAAACCAGCTCATAGGAATGTTTTTCTCTTCTTTTTAAGCTTTGAGGAGTGGAAAAGTCTGATAGAGAAACCAAATCTTGTCACTTTATCTCATAAAGTGAGCATTGCAATGTGTTCATTATCCCATTACAAGCTCTTTTAAGTATTAAGACATACAATACCTCAGATTTGCTTTTCACTATACTGACAATGTTTAACAAACAATTTAAATATTACAGTTCTGTCAATGAAGAAACCCGAGTTGATTGTACAGAAAATTGTGGTTCATAGATTGATGGATTAGTAAAGTGGGCCTTATATACTCTCAAAATAGGACAACTGTTGTTACAAGCACAGACATTATTTCTGTCTGCTACTGATGATGTTCATATTGATGGACTTCACAATCTTTGAGCTACCTGTATAGAATTGATTATGATTACAGTGGATTTCATTGCATGAACAAACATAGGGATAAAATGCCTTCAGATTTTAGCTGATTGTCCTTCCTTGCAACTGATGTTTCAAATGTTTCCTAAAAGTGAAATTAGTGTAAACATTTGCATATATTCTACTTAAATATGGTTATATTGTTCATACTAAGAGCAAGTTTTCCTGTGTAATGATTATCTCATGCAAGCTACTGGACTTGTTCAAGCTCCAGATTATTCAGTGTGAGATGTATATGCTGAAATAAATACACTGATTAACCAGAGAATAAAACTAACACGTGTCTGTTTGCTAACATATAGGAAATATGTGTTAAAATGAAACAGTGTACCTGGAATTTAAGAAGTCTAATTTATAACCGTATGTGAAAAAGTTGTTAGTAAGATTGTTAAGGATCCCTGTCATAGTCATAGCATAGTTGTGCCTATTCATTACTTAATTCTATTAACTTTGAATTCAAAACTTGTTTCCTGAGGTTACTTGCATTATATAATTATACTGCAGACCTGCAGTAGGGCCCATACATATTAGTGGGGTTTTTTTTATTATTATTCTTAATTTGGCAGGAACATCTTATGTAGAATATGATTACACATTTAGCTATCATATTTTTCAATGATGTAATAGTTTTTATATGGAAAGCCATCTGGCTCTGAGGAAGAGATTTCTTATATATGTATGATATATGCATATCTTCCATAATCACTCTAACAGTTCTGTTTCTAGTTCATATTCTTGTGTACTTCTCATAGGGCTTTTATTTCGTTCATTAAAAATTGGGTTGTTTTCTGTATTCCTTTTTAAATAGAGATGTTTTAATGCTCTGATTCATCTTCTTTTTTTCCTCTTCTTTTTTCCTTTGGTAATCCTTCATCTACTGACAGATAGAGCAGGTTTTTTGCACTGTTTTCTACCATGTCATATTTCAGAATATAGGAATTTATTGTACACATCACACATCCATGGTTCTGGCACCTAGAATCCACTTTCAAAATGGTTTATGAAGCCAGTAATACCCATACCAGATATTGTAACTCATACTTCTATACAGATTTTAAAATTGTAGTTAATTTGTGGAATTTTTCCACCTGTCCATGATTACTAACAACTGAGCTGTTACTGGGTTTCACATTAGTACAAAAAGCATGAAATATTGTAACAAATCTGCTATACATATAATTATAAAACATCATTCTACAAATGTTTGGAATGTCAAAAAGATGTATTTTTAATTTTACACGTTGGAATATGTATTTGATATGTACTAAGTGATTCTTATCAAGAAGCTTCGCATAATGTGAAATTCAGAGTGGTTTTCTGCTGCAGCTCAGTAAAACCCAATTAACCGTAACTTAGAACTGAGTGTGCTCACATGCACTCTCCAAATAGATCTGACAGTAACACTGTGCTTGGTGACAGATTTGTACACAAATAGCCAAGGAACTGATTTTTTACAGGAAGTTGTCTTTCTCTGGCAGATGAAGACAAATATCCAGGTAGTGAAAATGAACTGGGACTTGAGTCTCTAGCACTCGGATTCCTCTTTTAAGAGCAGTGAGATGGATCAGTCCCTAAAGGCTACTGTTGCTTCAGCTGCTAATGATTTTCTGTTATCCTTTTTTTCTAAAAAATTAAAGCTTTGTACACCTCTGTTAACCATGTTACAAAATCTCCCAAGGCATTGTTGATAACTGCTTGCAGATCATTCTCTTCAACATGAAAGACAGATGGGGAATACGTTAGAGATACATGAGTATATGTGTACACATGCATATATACGTGGTTTCTCTTTCTGTTTTTTTTTTTTTTTCCTTTTGAACATTCTTATACTCATTTGCAGCACATCAGCTGTATCAACTTGTTCTGTCTGTAGCAGCTGTACTTTAAACAAAAGCAAAAATCTGACACAGAAATTCTATACCTGTTTCATAGACCACTAATTAACATTAAGGGGTATGTCACCAATTCTGAAGTGCATAGGTGTATTTCATCTATTTTTAATATTTAGAAAATGTATCTACTTGGTTGAAAAAGCCTACAATTTCAATGTGCATAGGCACATACATTACTCTTCATTTGGTTGCTTACACGTGTTGAACACAAGAAGTGCCTTCTTGGGTGGCTCAGATGAGCTGATATTCAGACCTAATGAAAAGAAGGCTGCTTCCCTGATGTGCTTCAGTATGTCCTGGCAGCTTATAACATTTCAATTACATTTTCTCCTGTTCTTTAAATATGCAAATTTTTAGTCATGGATGAGGTTTTGTGAAGATGCTGCCTTCTTTATATTCATGGGATATAATCTTGGAATATTTAGAGGCATTTTATGTTTTTATCATCTGATATTTCTTATATTGAGATTAATAGCATTGAATATCTGAATTATCCATGTCTTGAGTGTGTAAAACAAAGATTTAAGTAGACCTGAGTAAGGAACACGGAGTTTTTCTGGGAAAGTCAAATGAGGTTTGTTCAGTAATGACACAGAGCCAGCCAGCCTTCACTCCACATGATAGATTGCTGACAAGGAGGAAATCTGTACCTTATTGTGACTTATTCCAGAGACAAGACATCTACCATTCTCTTTTGATTTATAAATATTCATTTAGTCTTCTAAATGTAAGTCACATTTCTCGAGACCTTAAAATTCAAATTATTAGTCATATGGGGCTTTATGGAATATACCTTTATCTATTTTTTTTTTTTTTTCCCTAAAGAATAGCATATTATAGTGCTAGAGCTTTAGGAACCCAGAGTATTTCTTCTTTTGTTTTGTGGGCTGGTTTTGTATGCAATAATTTCAATGCATTGCCTTCACATTTACGTAAGGATTTCAAGTCTTATATTTTACAAAATAGTAAATGCAGTGTAATGACTTTAATTAGCTAAAAAATTACAACCACATTTGTCACTTCAAGAGTTACTCAGATTTTTTATTAAGTTCTTAGGGTTTTTAAATTATTTATCCAACAATTTGGAGGAGAAAACGATTTGGATAATGATCCCTACTTCCCCGTTGCTTCATATTAGTACTACACCAGTACACTCTTGTCATACCCATGGTTCTAAAAAACTGTTTTAAAATCAAAGTCATTACAGTAGAATAGTAGAACTTATTTTCTAGCCATGAGATGGTGTGGATTGTGTGTTTATTTAAAAAAATACAAAACAAAAAAACCCCCGTTTTTTGAATCAGAATTCATAAATGCTGAATAAAGAGGAAATGATGAATACCATCTACATGGATATCATAAAAATTTCTTTATTAAGAAAAAACAGGAATTGCAGGGTTAGAATCCAAATCAGCATTCACAGCAGACAAGTATTAGACTGCAGAAGTTAAAGAAAGGCAGGCGAGAGAGAAGGCCTCACTACTTGTGGACTGGGATGTGCTTCAATTTGGTTCAAACTGCCCATGAAGTGTGTCCAGTTTATAAATGGCTTTCTAAGACTAATCACTTCTTTCTAGTAGCTACACACATCTCTGCAGCTTTAAGTATACTAAATTTTATACATGGAAGGTTACTAGTAGAGCAACACTTTAAAACCAGCATCAAAATTAGTATTGTTTGATGCGGTTTTAAAATGGTTTGATAATGTTGAGTAAATTGGAACAAATTGAAAATTACTATTCTGTTTGATTAAAACCAGGAAAAAGGAATGAAGGACAAAAAAAAAAAAAAAAAATCAGCAGTGCTAAACAACGGAGCAGAACAATGATAGGAAAACAGTGGCAGATGGTTAAAATATAAGGCCTGGTAAAAAAGTTTAATTACACCTGTTACTTAAGAATTTTGGAGAACTCAGTTTAATATGCACTTTAATATTGTACCTTCAGAATATTTTCTCAGTGTCTATTTTTATCCAGAAAGCAGCTGTTGTTCTTTAATATTTTTTTTAATTATAGAAGTAAAACACTTTCTCCGTAAGTAATACTTCATGGCTAAATATATAATATTTAATTTTAAAATAATATTAAATACTTTGAAAGTTAATAATTAGAAAATATTTAGAGCAGGGCATGTAGAAAAGACCTTAATGAGAGGAGATGGAAGTGGTGGGATTTTTGGGGATGTAAGATTAATTTGTATAAATTAAAAGTAACTCGTTTCTATTAAAAGGGATAGATTTTTAATTTTTTTTTTCCTTCTAAATTGTTACTGAAGCCCTGTGATATTCCATGTCTGAACCCCAAATATTTAAAGCTATGATTTATTTAAATCGATGAACGTGAGATTTCCTTTGCTGAATGTCTATCTTACATTTCTTTCTATTCATTTGTGTAGATTGCAAGACATTTGTTTATTTCATTCTAGAAAACTTGGATAGTGAAAAAGCAACCAATTATTTTTCAAGTTTTACCAAAAACCATCAAGGGACGTGCTTTTTTTTTCTTTACTGTCATGTCCCAGGGACATGAGATTTTGCAGTGTAATTTTTGTACCAGTTTTATGCTTTTTGCCAACCAAGTGAAATTAATGGCCAATAGTTTTGGTTTGCCAGATCATTGTTCTTGTGTTGGTATTGAAGATTTTCTCCCTGCATCTTACTCAGTTCTTCTGCAACTCCTCGCAGTGATCACATTGCACACCACAAAATCATCTCAGTACCTCAGCAGGCTCCACCTGGGCTTGTAGGGCTCGGGCCGCTTTCCTGGTGATTGCTCTGAGGAATGGTTTCTGAATTGGGAAGAAAAGGGAAATGAAAGATCAGGAAATGTAAATACTGACATGCAGAATTTTTGAGTCAATAGCACTTTGTTTCCCCTCCTCACCTTCCTCAGATATATTTCATTCGGTCTTCAAAGAAAGGATGGACATTCAGTTATTATACCAGGTTATTGTAAAATTACTCTTATTATCAATCTTACTGTTTAATTATCATTTTGTACTACATTCTTTTGCTTATGAACAATTATTTTTTATTAATAAGAACAATGTTTTGTTTTTCTTTTTTTAAAATCTTGATATTACAGAGCATTAAGGATAGCCTGGGGAGACTGCAGGGTCATGTAGAAATTATTAACAAGAAGAAGACACCGGCTGTGCAAAATGTTACACCAAAGGAAGCAGCAAATATACAAGAAAAGCTGACTCAACTTAATTTTGAATGGGAGAAAGTTAACAAGATGTACAGGGACCGACAGACGTAAGTAACTTTTAAAACTTGCTCCTTGTGATGGCCTTCATTAATATTTGGCCTACTGTTGATTGGGTTTTTTTCTTCTTTTTGTGGGAATATCTTTTCAAGTCACAAACAATACTTTCTTCTAAGCATAGAACATTTATATAGAATTTTAATTTAATTTGTGGGCATTTTTGTAAAACTGAAAATATTTTGACTAGCTATCTCTTGCATTAGACCACAATCTCACATCATATTGCAAACATTCTTATGTCATTACAGATGATGTACATTTACCCTGAGATAGTTTTATGCATTTAGTCTTTTGTACCTTTGGTATTGATTTAAAAATTTGAGTATGTGATGCGTGCATCAGAGTAAAACCCCTTTTGACTGAAGAGGATTTACAAGTTTGAGGAGCAGTTCTCACTTTATGTCTAATGAGCATAGCTAGAATTGTTAGCAGCTCTAAATTCAGTGTCATCCTTTTATAAATTTTTACATTACACTTTATACAGCAAGGCTGGACAATCAAGAGAAGTATAGAAAGGCATTAAAATTATAATAAATAAAACTTTCATCTGCTATGATAACATTTTTTTTTTTCTACTTGTATATTATTCTGATGTTGTAATCTGGAAATCATATACAAAATATAGCCAAACCTATCTAATATTTTAGGCGTGGTTCATGTTTAGGAACACCACAAAGGCTAGTGACCCAGTAACTTATTTGTACTCTGTAGCAGGTACCAATGTGTACCAGTTTTGGCATTGTGCAGTAAAAGACATAGGTTTATACTTCTTCTTAACTTTTTTTTAATTAGATGATGTATCAGATGTTACTGGCAGTGATACATAATTTGCTATGATTTACATATATACCTTTTTTCCAGCATGAGTAATTTAAAAGTTAACAAATAACTTTGCCTTAGATAAAAAGTCATAGTTTCAAGCACTTATTGAACTACCACAGAAATTTTTTGACAATTCTTCTGAGAATGAACGACAACAATCTGATAATGAAAATCATTATATGTATCACTAGTTCCATTCATTGAAACGTTCCATTTATAGGAATTTTACAAAATTGACTCCTCAGGCAATGCCTAAAATTTGACATTAAAAGTTTTATTTGATGTGCCGCCTCAAAAGACAATAGACTGATAGAATATCACTTTTTACACTACATACGTTTGGAAATATCACTTATCTAAGAAAATGTTGTTAAAAACTTTGTAATTATTATACAAAAAAGTAGCTTAATGTGGAAATAATTATTGCATTAATGATAGAATGAGGTAGGATTCTAAAGAGTAAGCGGTAACTGGAAGAAAAAAAAAATTACTTCCTGTGGGTTTAGCCTGCGCTGACTTTGTTCCACAATCCAATCCTTGGTAACTTTTATGTTTTCTTTGTTTAGAAATATTGGTAAATAGCTGTCACTTTGCAGATTTCTACAGACATATTATTTCTGATGTCAGCCAGTCACTAGCTTTGATTTTAGATTGCTGGAAAGAGAAGAGAGTAAAGCTTAAAAAAAATAATAATCAGAGAGATTAATAGTAAAAAATCTAAGTCGGTAATCTTTGTGTCATCTCTGCTTTGTCTCAATATTTAAAGTGTAAGAAACTGAGACAGATTTATAATCTGGTAACATTTACAAATTCTTCTATGCCTGTTGTTTTGTTGGTTTTGTTTTTTTCAAATAGCATGTCCTGTTCTGGTGTGGTAAGAAAAATACTTGTTAGTCATGATGCCATGTACAAAAATGAAGGATAAGTTAAAAAAGAGATTGAAGAAAATCTGCTCGCACAGATAATAAGACCAGGAGATATTTGGTGTTGTGCTTTTCCCGGAGGCTGGCTTTGGCCAAAGTCTTCCTGGTTTGGTACACCAAGCTCTGAGAAACCTTTGTAATCTCCTTTCCCTAGAGACTGGCTTTGCCCAGCCCTTTACTGTTTTAGTATACCAGTCTCTGAGAAACCTTTGGAATCTCCTCATATACATTTTCTGCCACTGGTGCATAGCAAGGACAGTGATTTACTGTTAGTTGAAAGCTTGGACTATCATCACTGACACTCAATTATTCGTTATTTAGGCTATAGTGGTATTTAGCCAGCAGCAGAAGTCTTGTGAAGTGAAATGAATTAGTGTTTGTCAAGTATTTTGAGGTCATCAGATAAAGGCACTAGAGACCTGTAAAGTATGATTACTGTCCAGCTGGCTTTTGCCTGGGTGCCTTATCCTCTTTGAGTATGATGGACAGCAACTCAAGGTGATGATTAGTTTGGCTACTGTCTGATTCACTCACCTTTCTTTTTCTTTTAAATCTTTTGAGTTTGGTGTCAGTCTTATTGGGTAACTGTTAAGGGGTTTTGTTTGAACTCTAGATGATCCCTACAGCTTCTGCTGTTTTGTGAGGTGCATTTGGACTGCACACGAAACCAAGGGATGAGGTGAAGGAAGACAATATGGCCTTTAGCATTTTACTTCTAGCAGTTTCTGTCTGTAAAGGGTGAAAATATCAGTTGTAACTCTGCCCTTGAGACATGGATGAAGCTGTGCTTATGAGATATGCTATTGATGATGATGCTTAAGGACAGTTTTGGAATTATTATTGGAGCTGTCTTGCTTTCAAGGGAGCGTGTCTAAGTGAATGTGAGTATTCTACGTTTGAAAGGTACCGGAAACAAATATACTGTAGCTATGATCATTTCTGCATATTGGTTTTATGAAATCAAAGGCTTGTAATAACATGGAAAGTATTATTTAAATAAATGAAAAGTCAGCTATCACCACGGCAGGTGGAAGAACAAAGCAACTTTCCTTACCACTGTTGTTACTAGCAGAGAGCTTACTCTAAATCTCATAGAAGGCATTAGAAAACTTCATGTTGCATTCTTTTGTGTGAAATTGATTTCCTAGAAGTCCTGATTCATATCTAAATACTCTATAATCAACTCTAGAGTGAGTTCCCTTTAATTAGAAATCAAAATAGATTTTCAGTTTGTTTTGTAGCAGAGTCTGCACCAGCTTGACAGAAATACACTATGAATGGTAAGCACTCAAATAGCTTTACAAGTGCAGTCCTTTTACAGTAGTTGAAAACCTCATTTCACATTGTTGCTTTAGCGTATTTCCCATATTTAAATAACAGATCATATTGTACTTACTGTAAGGTAACAGGCAATATTTCATTGAAAAAAATTAAGCAAAAATGCTGTGGTCATCCTAGAGTTCTCTTCCAGAGGCTTTAGAAACCTCGGATGAATGCAGATTTTTATTCTTTTACAAACACAGTGAAACACTAATCTCCACTTACTAATTTTTTAAGCCAAGCCTATATCTAAGTGTGGTTCTTTGACAAGAGTGAGTTTCTTTTCTGTTCCAATTAATTTCAGAACATGGTAACTCATTGTGTTTCCAACAGATAAATGGTAGTGACATCATCCTACACCAAGTGGAATTTGTTTCCTTGGCTTCAGTTTTGTGAGTGCAAGGCAAACACTAGGAAACAGGAGTGGCATGATTTGTCTTTTGTGAGCTAAAGAGCAATTTATGATTTAATTTATAACTTCAACTTTTGCTTGATACTAAATTTTTATGTTATCTTTTCCAACAGTTGTATTAAGATAATAGAATCTGAATTTTGAAAGGTAGAGTTAAGTTTCAGTGCCAGTAAGAACAGCCACTCAGATGTCCTAGTTTTTCCTGTCCTTGTACCAGAATTTCACAGTAGTCTTCCTTCTTTCCAGCAGTCTTAAATACTGGCTTTTTGTATTAATCGTGATTGTGTAGGAAGTGACACTAACACCCAGTCCCTATATATCTTAAATGAGAACATATAATTTTGGGGGAAAAAAACCACAATAGAAGATAGACTTTTAAATTACTGTCTTATATAACTTTTTATCTTATCAGTATACCACTGGTGGAAGATCTTGTTTGTCTTTTCAGGATATTGTCTTCCCAGGATATTTATGCCTAAGTCTTGCTTCTGTGAACAAATGCTCCCTAAAACAATCCTTTCTAAAACTGCCAGAAATCACTGAATCAATGAAGTGCAAGAAAGTTTTAAAGAATATATGTTAATTTAAAATATTTCTAAAGGAATTGCAGATGAGAATGAAAAAAAAAAGAAAGAAAAAAAAAGAAACACAAGGCAGAAAAATTAGAAAAGTACTCAAATATAATTCAAAACCGAAATACTAAAATTTTACACATATTTTAGACCTTGAATATTTTTGAATCTGTTTCTTGATGATGAATTAAAATTCTAATGGATCTCTCATATTAATGTCAGGCAACTATTGTTTGTCTTTTTCATGTCTTATTAAAGAATTATCTTCCAGGGCCTACGTTACAGATTATATTAATGCACATCTAATTAATCTCAGATCCACTAAAAATTAAGTTTTTTGAGAGAATGTGGGAAAGTTGGTACCAGATATCTTTAGAAAGTGTTTCTTGATAATTCTGAAAAGCAGAAAAAATGATATGCCAATCTAATATCAGAAAAGATAGCAAATGCATAATAATGATAATAAAAAGACATTGACGGCTTTATAAAATTCATGGACAGCTAGCAATTTATAGTAACAAGAGCAAACGATAAAGAACTGGTTAATAGGCTTATATTAAGAGTTTGTTTCATTTTAGAAAGCAGTACAACTGTCGACTTTTTCTGAGTAACCTTAAATTAGCTGTTGATTAGCTTGGTAAGACCTAAGGAAAAAACATTTATTATACATAAAGAATTGATTCATTGTCAGAGAAATAATATTTCTAAGACCACATAGTAGCCGATGTCATAATCCCTTACTGATATATTCTGTTGAGTTGATAACTGAGCTGATCCATGGATCAAGATATTAGAAAAAAAGAAATGAAGTACATGAATTTTTGAAATGTAAGTAACCTGCCTATGTTCTGAATTACTGCAGAGCCAGCAAGCCTTGAGGACATGCCTGTCTGTGGTATCTGAATCAGATCCAGCTTCTGTGCTCTTCTTGCTTAGTAGAAATTATAGAGATATAATATTAAGACGTGTGCATTCAGCCTAAGTGATGTATTAAGAGTATGGTTATCTTTTCATAGTATGAGACATTTTCTTGGAGTAGTATCTGTAAGCAACTGACAAGCGCAAACCTAGGTGTTAAAATACTGAGGAAATTATTTTATTGAATATAGATTTCCAGAAACATTTAGATACCTCAGCCCTTCTTTCATGGCCTCAACCTCTTACATCAGAGGGGCCCAACTCTCTCATTCATCTCATGCCAATCCTGTATAGATTTGTCATTAACATTCCACTATAAAACCATGCTTAGGTCTGAATCCCCTTGTGACTGTTCATTATACAACTATTTAACCTTGCAAAGCATCCAAACTGAAACCAAAAGATAAAACAAGCACATTTAAAACTTCTAAGAAAATGGTTTTGTAGCCTTGGCTGTCATATCTATCTTAAGGAACATCAAAATAGAATTATTGTAGGCGACTCTTTAATTTTAATTAGCTGTCTTAGGGAGCTGTTTAGGCTATTTATGTTTTCCTTCCCAAAGTTTCTCAGTTGGGGATTTCCAGTTTCCATCTGCGGCACAAACAATGCTCTGCAAAGGTGAAGTCATTAAAGATACGAGTCATGTGACCTACCTTTACCTATCCAAGTTTTAGTTATCTGTTTTACAGTACTTGTCTACATTCTTTCTCAATTAAATACTGCCAGACAATTCTTTCACAGGTAGCTGTTGCACTCTATGTAGTGCGTCCACTGACTCTTCAGGGAGACCACACAGGATAAGACAAGAGACATTACTTTCAGATAGATAAAATTAGGGGAGATTAATCTTAAGCTAGAAAGTATAACAAAACAATGCAGTTTCATTTCTATCTAAACGTGTTGTTATATACCTCTTTCACTAAGCCCAGTCAGCATTTCTTTGTACTTGCTTTAACTCTGACAAAGTGAATGACAAAAATGGATGTTAGCTGGCTTTGTTTCAGTACAGGGAGAAAAACAACTAGTGGAAGTCATAGGTATTTTAAGAGAAAGTGAGAAATAGTGGCTGTTCTCTTACAAAAAAATACCTGCTGACATATTTCTGTTGAGGTTTTAAGTCTTGTTATTAGAATTACCCTTCGCTCAGGATTCAAGGTGAAAGTGAAAACCAGAACAGATTAGTTCACCCCCAATGAGAGAAGAAAATTATTTCCTTTCTAATGTTAATCTCAAAATAGCTACTATGCCTTAGTTACATGCAGGGTAGGTTTTTTTTTTTTCCCTTGCTTTCTTTCACAGTGACTCAAATTGTTCATTTAGATTTTGAAAAGGGCAGCTTATAATGCTTGACTCTTACAGCCAGCATTAGTTGTTAATTTATTTCCATACCCTGCTTACTGTACAGAAATGTTCTCCATAGCAGTTGTTTTATAATCAAATTCTTGCAACAGATTTTCCACTTAACTTGCCCCCATAATATCCCACCATCAAGTTAATGTATTGGTAAGTTTCATTGGTTGCTTAATTGCTTGCAAGTAAGTATAAAATAATGTATACAAGCAGGTGTAACATAACATATAGATGTTTTATTATGGACAATCTAGATGGGGCTTTCTGTCAATATTTGTAATGTAAAGAAACCCAAAATATATTGAAATATTTTGTGGCCTAGTTTATAACTCAAAAGATTAAATTTATAGCAAAAGCTGGAAAGTATTTTTACCTTATATATGGCCATTAAAATGTCTCTTTTCATGGGAAACTATATATAAGATCATCTTCTAAATGGAAAAGCTACAAGTGAAATCTAAAATTATTTGTTAAACTTAAATAGAAAATTTGAGGCAGGATGAGACATAACGCTAAGGATTTTGGAAAAGAGTTATGTTTATTAAATCACTGTGATAGGGTAATTAAAGAGTTTAAACCAGAAAATTCTTTGTATGGGAATTGAAGGTGCCTGTATTGTGAAATGAGGTGAAAACAACTAACTCAGAATTTATTTTAATAAGTAGAGGAGATAATCTTGCATGTGTTTATGCTGTGAAAGTGTTTCAGCTGAAAAAGAATCTTGTATGTTTTTAAATCACCAACTCTCAAGCCTGACAATTAGCATAACTTAGCATAACTTTACTGTAATATGCTCAGTGACAAAACTGTACCACATTCATACAGGAATTATTGTAGTGCCTTTTTCTGCTGTACAAACGAAAAGCTTTTCACTGAAATGTCTGGGAAATGTTATGGCTTAGTCATGAATATGTGGGCTGTAGAGCTATGGGAATGCAAATATATATGAAGACAAATACAGGCAGAAGCAAATAGACTCTGAGCCATATGGATATGAACTGTCGTGGGCCTTCATGTCAGATACAAAAGAAAACACGACATCGTGGTCGGTGTCATAAGCGATGAGACACAGCTGGAATGAAGGGTGTACTTGCTTTAGGGACAATGCTATGTTAGTGCATCTCTGTAGCTTCACGGATAGTCCTGATTTATAGCCAAGCATCTCAAAGCACAGGCAGAGCTCATTCATGCTTAGCTGAATCCATCCGTGTAGATACAGCCTAAGAGAACTGCAGGATATCCTCAGGTCTGAAACTTTATTTGCAATGACTTCTATTACCTTCTGCAAGTGTTGACAAATAGGGTATACTTTCGCTGTTGGTATTGAATCATTACATTGTGCTATGCCAGAATATTTTAGCTGGATGAATATTTAGCTGGGTCAGCTGTGCACTGGATGAAGGATGAGGTTGCGGGAACTGCCATTAGGTTCAATGTACTAAGGTGGGCTGCTTTGCAGAATTCCCTTGAAGCTTTTTAAGGAATTGCTGCTCTCTAGTTGCCATGGTGCAGTACACACACCTTCCTTGTAAGTACCTCCCGGAAAAGCATTTTTGACAGTAGAGGGAGCCTTGTCTTTTAACATCTGTAGCTAAAGTCAGCAGTTACAATTTCCTGTTTCATACAGTTTTCATCACTGTTGTTTCTCAGCTCTGTACATGTTGTTGCTATCATCTAATAAATATAATTTTCTCTTTCTTCCTCCAAGGCAGTTTGGAAGCAACTTTCTTCTTTTATTAAATGTATTACATAAACCCCTATGTGCCACAGAGACAAAGACACACATTATGTTTGGAGTAGAAAGCAGCAAGTTTTGTGTTAGTCATAGACCTTGGTATGAATAGTTTTGAGATTACAAGGCTTCTGTGCTGCTGACCTTCAGTAATTCAATAGAGGTGGTCAGCTTTCAAGTTTTCTTTTCTTTATGGGCAAGTCAGTGTTTGAGGTGATTTTGGTGAAAGCTAGTCAATATTTCTGGTGTGATCCAAAATGTTATGGCAATTGAACTGACAAAAACTGTTTGCTTTGTCTAATTCTTATAGCACTAGGTACGCTGGATATTAATAAAGTAGTTTCTGCTCCCAACAATTTTGACCCTTGAGATTAATTTAGCCTTGTATTTATATATTTTTATTTATCTATGTAACCACATAAATTGTTTAACATAGAAAAAAAAAGCTTGGTTCTTAAATTGAAGGAAGAGTACTGCAGGATTTTTTTTTGTAAAAGTAAGCAAAATACCTGTTTTCTATTTACTGCTATTTTGGAGGGACTGTGTCATCCCATCCTTAACAGGAAGGGAGTACCCTAGATTTATACACACCATTTTCAAAAAGGAGCAACAAAAGTTAGATGGGCTATAAAGACTTACAAAGTTTTATTACTAAATTATACACATGATGGAAATTAGTGTAAGTCTGTTATAATATGAGTACACGGTGGTGGATTTTGACTAAGGGGTAGGGTGAAAGAGGAGTGAGAAATTTAAGAGGGGGAGAGAGAAAAAGAGAGAGAAGGAAAGTAAGAGAGAAAAAAGAGAAAGAAAGAGATAGAGAAAGAGCCAAATGGATCCAGCTGCTGGGATGAGCACCACCCAGGCTTTGTGGAGGCATCTTTTTAAAACTAAGTTTTCCTGACCTTGGAGCTAAGTTTCTTGCTTTCTATGCAAATTAGTTATCATGTGCACTTCGTTCTTCTCGACCTCTCTGAAAATGGGTCAGAGGGTTTGTGGGGGACTTTAGGAGTCTTGATTAGGGAATGAAGACTACTGGGCTGGCCTTTGGCCAACAGTCCATGCCCTCTTCTTGACCTCATTCCTGTACTTGCCCTGTACTGTGTTGTTCCTGTCTCCAATAGCCAGAACAAGGATATTTGTCCCAGAAAAGTGCCGCCCTACCTCTGCCCGGCCCCTTCTTCAGCCCCATGCTGTTCTTTCTCACAGTGTGTTCTCACCAACAACCCTTGGTTGGCTCCACGGCCATCTGGCTGTTGGTGTTTGAGACACTCACATTAACCGCTTATCCTCTGGGCTTCTGCAGGAGACTGTGCCATTGATCCATTGCAAGTAGTTCTTTCTGATATGATATTCTTTGTTTCTCCTGTAATATATAGTTTCCTTCTAGATTAGACTTTCATTTCTAGATATTTCATCTGTTTGGTGATTATTTTAAGTGTCTAGTTGCTTTTCCAGTAAAAGAGGGATTAATTCTTAGCATGAGGTTGAAAATGTTCTTTCAACAGTTACACTAAAATAAAATGAGTGACAATTATTTTGCTGCTCTCCTGTATCATTAAGTCAGATATCACTCAGGAAAATTGAGTTTAGTAATAACTCCATTAAGACCTTGAGGCAATTCTCTATCTATTAGGGCAACATAAGGATAACACTGTAAGATTGTGTAGCCTCAGTTCTAGTCAGATTATCTGATTTATTCTTTCTGTCTACAAGTCTTGTATGACAGCAAAAGAGGGGGAGTGCCAAGACTGAAAAACAATAAGGCAAAAAAATGACATATAATTTCCATAGAATGCAGCCCATACCTATATTTTTCATCTGTTCATGCATTAGCTGGATGGCTGGAATACAGTTGCCAATCAAAATGGAACTCAGGGACCCTCTGCTTGTCTTTTTGGAATGTTAAAACAAGCGAAATGTTCTTTCTTCTCTCCAGCAAACAATTTTTTGAAATCTCATAACAGCACAATTACCTCCGAGACTTCCCTCTCAGATTTGGCTGAAATTGGCTAAAAGGCTAGAAAATTTATTGTTGGAAATGAGTGATGGACAACATAATCACTGAAGTTTCATTTCCTTAGGTTTTATTTGCTTTGCTTGTTAGTCATAAAAAAATCACTAGAATCCCTTTTAGCAACTTAACTCTGTGTGATTACACCTTGCTCCCTTATTTTCCCTTCGTCCTGAGCTACTGGTCAGAGTGTGGTGTAAGATCTTGCTGTGGTGACTTAGAGAGTTTTCATTTCCTTAATTAGTGTCATAGAATCACAGAATAATTCAGGTTGGAAGGACCCTCAGGAACTCTCCCAGTCTAACATTCTGCACAAAACGTGGTCAGCACTAGTAGACCAGGTTACTTTAGCCAGACAGGTCTTAGAGACCTTCAACAACAGAGACTGACCAACCTCTTGGGAACCGGTTCCACAGCTTGGCTGTCCTCATGGTGCAACTTTTTTTTCTTTATTTCTAGGCTAAACCTCTCATTTCCTTTTATGTATTTTGTCTTTTATCATCACACCATGTACCCCTTCAGTCAGGAAGAGCCTGACTGAACCTCTTCAATGACCTCCTCATAGAACAAGTGCCTCAGCCCCATGAGGTTGTGGTGTTGTCCTGCTGAATTCACTCCAGTTCATTAAGGTCCTGTTTTGACCAGTCCAGAATTGGACATAGTGTTCTAGATGTGGCCCAACGAGACCTGAGTGAGGAAGGATGGTATTTTCTCAGTCTGCTGGCTGTGCTGTTGCCAATGCAGCCCAGGATATACTTGGTTATTTTGGCTAACAAGGCACATTGCTGGCTTATGTCCCGCTTGCTGCCTGCAGGACCCCAGCTCCATTTTTGCACAGCCACTTCCCAGCCAATCAGTTTCCCAGCTATATTCTTGCAAGGGGTTCTTCCTTCACAGATGCTGGATTTGCATTTCTTGATGAATTTCATGGGGCTTCTGTTGGCTCAGCCCTATCTACCTCTATCTGAATGGCAGATCTATGATTAAGCATGTTGACTTTTCCACGCCTGATTTTACCCTGATGGGTGATGGAGGACTTTAGAACAACCCTGTGGAGGAGTTGGGGATGTTGGTAGATGAAAAATTAGGTATGGCAGGCAACATGCACTCGCAGTCCAGAAAACCAATGGCATCCTGGGCTGTAAAGCCTTTACTGTGTCAGTGTCCTGAGGTGCAGCCTGGCTGGGGGAAAAGACTTGTAGAGATTGAGTTATGTGACATAATCCTCGACTTGCCCTTATCTACTTCTAGGATTTCACCTTCTTTGATCATACCTATAAGCACGAAGGGGCAGGGGGGCCCTGCTGGTCTTTCTTCTTTCTTTATAGGTTCATTGTATTTTTCAGACTTTATGCAGTTTTATTCTTATTGAACTCTGATGTCATACTCATGAAGAAAATACATAACGCTTATTAGAATGGTAGGAGGTGCTGCATCTGGTGGAAAATTCTGCAAAGAAATCAGGACCTTCTGATATAGGTATCCTCCTTTTAAGACAGCTAAAGTCTCATGCATTCATCAGTAAGATTTCCTGCAGTCTCTCTCTAGAACCTGCTTGATACAGACCTCTGGAATACGTTAATAATCAGTGGTTATTGTTCTGTGGCCCTGAGGTGTCTGTCCATCTTATCTAGCAAAGCACTTGGATTTCTTGAACTTCTAAAGATTTAAAAAGTTTTGGAAAAGCACCACTTGCTTCTCAACAGCCCAGAAAACTATGAATATCATTTCTAACTATGCAGATTTTCGGAAATGTCTTCTAAGTCTTATTCTTCATCATTTTACTCACAGTGTTTCTTTCAAATGTTCAAACTCTTTGTTGTCAGTTCTAGTTAATAAAATTCTAAAAATGATACTGTTTGATTTTCCTTTATTGAACAAAGAGCTTCTTTCTACCATTTTTATTAGCTATCATTGTAAAGTGCTATGTCTGGCTGCAGAACTGTTTTTCCTGGCCATAAATTTGCCTTCTTAAATGTAACATGCATTACTATAGGTTGAATCCTCTGTACATTTATCTTTGTGTATGCAGTTTCATGCATATATGAAAGTGCTTTTAGTCACTCCGTTCTAATTTTGCTCTCAGGTTGAGAGACATAGCCATTCTATTTGGAACCATTTTGAGAAAGGAAGGGTAAAGAAACTTAATCTTTATAAGGCTTATGGTCCAGATTTTGTTGACAGATGCAGCGCTTTATTCTGCAGAACTGGAAGTTTAGTGGTTTTAGGTTTAAACACCTATGTGCATAGCTCTTGGGTGCCATAAAGCTTAGCTTTCTGAGTGGTTTTGCCAGCTTAGTCTCGAGGTATAGGGCTTTAGAGCACTCACTTTCCTGGGCAAGAGGAGGCCATTAACTGATGTATCAGACACATTATTCCTTTAGTTCAGATCAGAACTTTTGACACTGATGTTTAATACTTAAGAAGGGAGTGGCTTGTGCTATTTCCTTGCCACGAGGGGGAGTTTGCTTTTTCCGTGTTCCATTTTCTCTTCTGCAGTGATCATAACTTGAACTGAATTCTTGCCTTGTGTTCTGATGATATTATTTTGAGTGGGATATTCACACATACCCAGAAATACACGCATGAGAGGTGTCAGATCCTATGAGTTCATCAGTATGTATCTCATGGTAGTCTTATATCTTTTGAGATAGAAATCATTATGGACTAAGAAGTGATATGGTAGTGTGAAACTGAATTTTCTACAAACAAAATGAGAGAATACACCAAAGAAAAAAATAGGCTATCAATAGTTGTATGTTTTGTCTGTTAGCATAGTTAAAGAAAAGCAAAATATGAGGAAAATGTAGCTGATACTATTCTAAATATTCTTTAAACAGCCATAAAATCAATAATTTGTAGTGTATATTCCCCATAGTGGAAATAAATGCCTCTGTTTCCATTCTCAGAGAAAAGAAGGAAAAAACCAACAATGTAAGCTCAGTTTCAATAGCTGTTTAGAAGCAAATACGTTTGAAAGAATTCCAGTTACTAGGATTTGCATATTTAGTATTTATTCAGTAGCTGTCTCAGATTTCATCCATTATCTCAGAACTGTATGCTGAAATCTAGGTTCTTTTAATGTTTTCAATACGATAAAATTGTCACCTTGATTTTTACAAAGGATGTCTGAAAATAGGATGCTGACAAAAATAATAAATTTCAACTTCCAGAATCATCATTATGTTCTAAAGCAGTAAAAAGTCTGAACTCATTGACTCAGGAGATTAATAGCTTAGGGGTGTAGTATGAAAAAAATGTTTAACTGTTTAATTACTAATCTTTTGCAGAAATATCTATTAACATGCATCAATGTTTAATATAGACTGCCTATATTATTATAGCATATAAAATGCAGTAATTGTGATTGCTTTCTGTGTAGAACTAAGAAATAATCAGTCAAATTAATTTGCAGGTTTTGCTACATAGCAGAATTTTCTAAAAGTCATCAAGACAGTTATTGAATATTTTGGTTTTTCAAAGACCGACTCTGCCATTTTGTAAGTTTATGGATATTATGTCTTCTTAAATGGTAGATATTCTGCAATTAAAGTTTGAAGTTGTGGTATTGTAGGGCCACACATTGCTTTTCCATGATCCATGAGATTCTCTCCTGACTACTCTCTGATAAAACCTTCAGAAGTGTTTTTTGGCTGTGCACAAGACACTTCTACTCAGATGTCCTATGGTTAATGATAACTTGCAAAGAAATCATAAGCAGTAATAGAAGCTGTCTTATGTATTAAATAGTTCCTAATTCTGTATCTAGTCTTATAAGCCTCTTATTTACTTTTCCTCACAAATCTGGCTAAATCAACTCAAAACATCCTGAAAAAGTATATTATTGTCAATTCATAAATAAGACAGGAAGAGCTGTGATACTAAGATGCTTTTTAAAAGTTGGATAGAAATATTCTGATTTGCCAAAAAGTGAACCTTAAACTCCCTGTACTCACAAGAGCACTGCTTCCCTTAAGTACCATCTTTATGAACATACAGAGAGGCTGAAGTGAGAAGCTGTGACAGATGTTAGAAATAACAAAGCGTTTGGAAATTATTTGGGATTTTTTGTGTGATTTTTTTTTTCCTGTTTTTTCTCCTTTTCTTCCCTCCTTACTCTTCCCTGAGCACTGCACCCGTGGGGCAGGGGCTGCCTGGTGGCTTTGCTGTGTTCCCAGTGCTGTGTAGGACCGGCTAACAAGAAAAGTGTTTTTTCCATCTTTCCAGCATAGCTTTTTCTTTCTATCAGGGTACAAAATGACCTCTGACTAGCTGGAAACCCGGATGAAACATGAATCTAGGGAATCACTGAGTTGTTCTTTTCCACGCAGGTTCACAGGCCTTCATGTATCACAAAAATGTGGTACAGACACCTACTGTTCCATGAATATTTTTCTCTGGACTTTTTAAGGCTCTTCCATACTTACTGACTTATTTCTATTATCCCCTCTGATTTCAGTGTAGAAATGGTGGGATTAAGAATTTACTATCAAGCCTTTTATATCATGGAAAAAATATTCCTGGTTTTGCTAAACAGATGAAAGTCTGGCTAGCATCTTACAATGAATGCTAATTTTAAAAGCCATTATGCAAATCAAATCAAATCAATAACATAATCAAGCAAGAAGAAGTTAAAACCCATAAAGGTCTGGTACAGATACCCCAGGCTCAAATATTTTAATTATGATTGCTTTAAGCGTTCTTATTTTTTTCTTTTTTCACTACACACAACTGTGTACCTTGTTTGTATCTATAGCATTTGATGTGGTAGATCAGTGAAAAATCAGAAGGCAAAGAAATACTTAACAGCATAATGCTGCATTTTCATATTGTCAGGGTGATTAATGACAAGCAGTGTAGTTTGCCAGTAAAGGAAAAGGAGAAAATGTTGCTGCCCTTCTGAACTGATAGTCTTTAGTAGACACTGTGGGAGACTGCAAGCCCAGAAATAAATTCCTCTAATAACCATGAGTGTCTTTGTCCCTGCAGTGCACTAAACAGACCAACAATTCTCTTCACTATCTTTAAATCCTCTGGCACAACAGCAATGCCAGTTCAAGTGCATTTCTTTTCTCCAACTTGGATGCACAATCATTTGGTCAGCTCCCCAAGTCTTTCTGCATCCTATAAAGCGCCGTCATCTTCCGCATACTGTAGCAGGAAAGAGCCTATTTCTAAGGTGTCTGCATGGGAAGCACCCATGAAACATGGTGATCCTAGCAAACACTGACTGTTCATGATGGTTGTTTTGGCATCATTTCTCCAATCAGTTCCGAAAATGCTGTTACCTTTGTAAACAGTACCTCTGTACTCTGTTCCACTGTAAAAATGAGATGGCAATTATCCATATCAGACAAAGAAAAAGAGATCTGTAGTTCAATGACAAGTAAGTACAAGGGTCCTGTAACCACCTGTCTTCTGCCTCCTAATGCTGACTGTCTTATGGCACTGTAAGTCATAAGCAGCTCCACTGCTTTCAGTGGATTTGCACTACTACAGGAAAGGAAAAAGTAGAAAAAGAGCACTAGAACTGACTCTTGAAAGAGATAGAAGTCATTTTGCAACAAGGCTTTGTTTCAGCTTACAGTCCATGGAGCAATAGTGTGCAAATATACAGTCATATATGAGAACATATATAGAAAGAGACTTAGCAGTCAGCTTTGAGTCTCCAAGTCAATTCCCACCTGGATTTGCTGTTTTTATTAAATCTCTTTTTCAGAGTTGTCATCTAATGCTATAGTCGATAGTAGCAGAAGTTACAGATGCTTAGTTTTTGAAACTAAGTCCATGGCATTCAGTGCAGGCAAGATGTAGCATCTTGCCTGGTGAGAGAAAATAGGAACTAATCACAATTCCCATATCCTTTTTCTTCACCAACTCAGGTTATTTCAGTAACGGTTGCTGTTAACCCAATAGTCTAGTCATGATCCTCCAAACTATCCTTCAAAGTATTAGTATTCCTCTAAAGCAGGGAAGATAGTGACATCATAAAATAGAAAGGTAGAATAGGTAGCATTGAGAGTAGCTGCTAGAAATGTTGAAACAATAATGTAGAACTTGCTTGCCATGATCTGAGCATTGCAGAATGTGTTAAGACAGAGCAGAAATGACAAATCACGATTTATAGTTATTTAGGGACACCTCAGTGAACTGCCTTTGAGCTCTCCATGTACTTAGCAGGAAAATAGGTGAGAATAAAGCTGAGAATGGAATTCTTGATTCAGCTTGCTCTTTGTCCTGACCTGTGGGAGTGTGCTATGGGTAGCTGCTTCACTCTCCAAGATTCTGATAGAGAAAGAGGAAGTGCACACTTTTAGTGAAGATTACCACACAGTTGAATTCTAGACTGTGTAGGCTTCTACAGTCTTGAATATGGTAAGTCCACGAATAGAGTAGGAGAAGGTCATATTGAAGAGGAAATAAAAAGGTCTGTGAACAATTTGTAGCTTTCTAGGACTTACCATTATAAGATATTTATGTTACATAAACTTCCAACTTTGATTAAAGTGCATGGACTGATTATTCTCTACCTTAACTCTGAATTATCTGGTCACTAAACAGTGGATTACAGAGCAGAAGTTTAAAAAAACCCCACAGTTTTAACTCTCTAAAATTTTCCCTCTCTCTTTTATTTGTCACTCCAAAACAACAATACTGTCTTTCACAACACAGTCAGACAGCTAAGCTTATTCTGTTCCTCCATTTTCATCTT
>VZTE01004903.1:1544807-1563135 GCA_013397775.1 Eulacestoma nigropectus | reverse complement strand
ACCATGTCTTCATAGATTTGCTCCTCCTCCCAGGAGGAGTCCGAAGAGGGGGCGGAGCATTGAGGGGAGGGCGCCCTCATTGGAATAGAGGATCGCCCCTCCACAATCTGATGAGCTAAACCTCACCTCCAGGTTAATGACTGCTCAGCCTAGCCCTACGTTTGGTAAAGTAGAGAGGGACAAAGTGCAACTTCATATTCCCCAAACAAGTAGATGAGAATGAGGATCTAGTGACAGTTTTCAGACTCCTGAAATCAGCAGCCGGGATACGGAGCAGTGTGGCCTATCTCAGCTTACACTTGACACTCAGGAGCTCTTCATCCCCTACAACAGAAATCTACTGACCTCTTTTTTTTTATTTGTGAAATTGTTAGCACCATAATTTGATAGTGACATCCTTTTGGGTTTATGGACTTAGAGCAGTGGGGTTGACTAACACCATGTTTTCCTGTGGACTACCTGCTCAGTGGAGTTTATAATGACAGTAGTAGAATCATAGAATATCGAATCCAACTCCTGACCCTGTGCTGGACACAAGAAGAATCACAAGGGCATTGTCCAAATGCTTCTTGAACTCTGTCAGTCTTGGTGCTGTGACCACTTTCCCTGGGGAATCTGTTCCAGTGGTCAGCCACCCTCTGGATGAAAAATCTTTTCTTGATATCCAACCTAAACAACTTTCCCAAATCTTCCTCTGTTACCCGGTTACATAACCTCTGGTCCAGCTAACTGCCTGGTGAATGGTGGAGCTACTGCAAATGGGCTATTTTTTGTGTAAGAGGTGTAAGGCTGTGCAGTGTGTGTACACCCTGGAAGGGACCCAACGCTCAGCCAGGTCAGCCTTGACAGTGCTAAACAGGTTTAATCTTGCACTCCATCTGCACAAATCTTTTGCAGTTAGGCTTGACACTGGTACCGTTTGAGTAAAGAAAGGTAGATTACTACCCCGGAGTGACACACAGGTTCTGAGTAGGAAGTCTGAATTTTAGTCCTGGACTCTTACTGCATCACCGTTTTTTCCACTTACTAGTAGAAAGCACAAGAAATCTTGGCTACAGTGATGTGATAATCCTTGAATTTGAACATTTTCCCTAGTCAGCATTTTTGTATTTGAAGTGCTTTTTGAAATGTAAATTATGCACTGAAGTCATCCGTGTATACCAGGCAAAGAGTGAAAAATTGAAATAAAGCCTTTATATACATATACAAACAAATATATATTTATGCGCATTGCACATACACAGTTAAACTGTTCTATGGAGGTGGCTGTTGAATTAAATTGCTATTAGAAAAAAGGTATTTGAAGTTACATAGACGATGTTAAGAAGATTTTACTTCTGACAATGAAGAATCTAACAATTAGGATTAAATATAATTTTAAGGGAATCTCATTTTAATGCTCTTGATATTATAAGTAATACAAATGGTGTGTTTTATGTGATTTCTACTAATGTGCAGCTCCTTCTGTCATCCGGTTTTCTACTGAGACATATTTATAGTAAGTAGAATAAATTAATTACAGAGCCTTGTAATACAAGGATGTAATTCCGTCTAGTAAAAACCCCTGAAGTGGAACCTTGAGATGTTTGCTATGTAAGGGAAGCAAAGCATAGGTAAGTAGACTTTGCTGCTATGTCAAAGCTTTTCCCTAGGGGTAATGTCCAAAAATAAGAAAGATTGTTTTATTCTTCAACAGCTTGTTTTTACTAGGCTTTTTTTTGGCTAGCACAGAAAAGAGTAGGATTCCTTCTACCTTTCATATCCTTCCCTTTCTTTTGTGTGCATATGTCCCCAAATGAGCAGCATGTTTTCTTCTGCACTAATTTTAAGCAAGCTAAACACATGCTTGGCTATTTTTTAAGTCAGTAGAGCCATAAGTTTTGAATTTTAAACACTTTTTTTTTAAAAAAAAATCTCAATCTACTTATTTGACCTTGTATTGTTAAAGGAACGATGAAAGTAAGATTTCTCTAAGAAGTATAAGGAAGATCTTGGTGTGAGTGGAGTATTTTTATCTGTGTTTACAGAGCATGATGTGCTTAGTCAGCTATTTCTTTCGTCTACAGTTAAGCACCACTTTCATAATAGTTTCAGTCCATTCTGTACTGCAGAAGCCCCATTAGGATCAGTACAGTTCTTTGCTGGTGCTGGAATGTTCCTGTGACAGTCACCAGATTCACCTGGGACTGAAAAAGACATAATCAGAGTCCAGAGAACTGAAAAAATACCTTACCACAGATTAATCAAAAACAACTGTTCTTCCCTAGTTAAACAACTTAGCATGTCTTTCCCCTCAGCGATTTGGGAGAAATTAGTTGAATGAGAATTCTGTATTGATCCCCAGGAGCTGGCATAGGACTGGGAGCCTTTTTAAAACTACTTTAGAGATTTTCTTTTTTGAAAAATGAAGCTGGCTGTCATCTTGTAAATGGAACTGTATAGCCCTCCCCTTTTCAGAAAGGGGGAGTTGCTTAAGCTTGAAGACCTTCTTTGCTGTCATTACTTTATCCTCCGGGGACCATTACTTTGTGTTTCCTAGTTACAGGAGGAAGGGGATAAAGTATCTGTGGAGAACCAATTGCAGAAGCATCCATTGCAGTTAGCTTGTTACTCTGGCAAGCAAGGAGGGATTTTCAAGACTTTCTTTAGTGCTGGAGACAAAGCTCTGGGAATCTTGAAATCTTTCTGTGAAAATCTGAGTCAGTGGTTTCTTTCTACTGATAAGTAAGTTTGTACCCTGGAACTGTAGTTCTGCAAACTCTAAGTAAAATATAATAGTAATTTGAAACTATTGTTTATTTGTCCAAGCAGTGTAAGAAACAGTAATGATGCTCCTGCAGCCATGGTAGGTCATGGGCCATGACTGGGATTGGAATGTCAGGTTTGTCTTACAGGGAGACACTGCCTTTTCTTTTTGGTTACTACCTAAACTGCCATTTCTCTCTAACTTATATATCTGACAAGCAGATCTGAAGAGTTGGAGAAAAAATGGAAATCCCTGAGATGCCAGCCACAAAATAAGGTGGGAGCTATGATTAATAAGGGCGGAGAATTAAATCCTCTTCAGTCCCTGTTGTAAATCTGCACTTCTTAGTTGTTCCTTATTTGTCTTAAGAGCATCTCATTTTTTTCCTGTGAAAACTGAGTTGTTCATTGTGCTAAATATTAATAGTCATAGAAGACATAGTTCCTTCTAACAGAGGATCAGTATTGAAAAAAATAAATTTATATTATTCCAATACAAACATTGTCCTGCCCCTTCTTCTCTTATGTGTTGCTCACAGCCTTCCTCAAGATTCTTTCCTGCTTCAATTTGTTTTTCTGTAAATTTAATGAAACAGTAAATGATGCCAGAGTCCAAACTATAGCTATTTATTTTGCTTTGAGGAAAAGTGCAAACCTGCTTGGAAGATTTATTTCCAAATTCCAAACTCCTTGATTTTATGGGAAAATTAAAAGATCTACATTAAATTCAACATAAGCCTGTGTAACATAATGTTTAAAATTCTCGTTGTGAATCCTGGACAATTTTCCTAGAAAGTGTTCTCAGGCTTATTTTATGACACAAAAAAAGCTATAGACCCCAGAGGCTGCAGTTGCAGAAAGAAATAGGCCAGATGTAAATAACTCAAAAAAAATTCCTGGACTTAATGTTTCATAGTGCCTGATTAATGTTTTTGTATGACACAATGTGGTGATAAAGACCCTAATACTTACTGCTGTAAACACACCTATGAAGTCAGTATGTGCCAACTAACATGACCATGTGTGCATGTTTAAAAGATGGGCAGCTCCATGATGCTGCTCAACTCTTTATGCTAATAAAGCACCCAAAGCTCTCTTCTGTGATACAACACTGGAAAGATTTATAGTTCTGAATTTTCATACCAAAATGGGTCTCTCTAAAACATCAAAATGTGAGTTATGAAAAATTCACTTAGTGAAATATGAAACACAAATGTTCTGTAGAGTTTTGCGCATCACTTTTCTTTGGTTAGTTTATCTACAAAGGAGTAAAATATGCCTTATTAAATAGTTAGATCACAGTAGCAGTGGCAAAGTACAGACATTTTAATCAAGTCTGTTTTAATATACCTGACAGTTCAATTAACAGGTATTAACTAAAAATATCTCTAGGTGGGACACTTAATAACTAAAAGTTAATTGTAACTGCTTTGAAATATCATCTTTTTCTCTTCATATTTTGCTATGCCTGAAATATAACTAGAGTTCTTTAGGATCATAACTACACATTGTTCTGCAAGAAAGGAAAAGTTATTGTACTTGAATCAGAGGAGAATGGAACCTGTTAATTATATTATTAAACAGAGCTCTAATATCTCAATGTAAACTTTAAATGAATGAGTAAGCAAACATAATATTGTTATGACTGTTTTAAAGACTGCTAATCTAAACACACATATATTCTACTAATTACTTTCTTTACTGAGAGTGAATAAAGATTGTTAAACTGAACATGTCAGTTTTAAATTAAGCTTGTTTCTAAGTTCCATTTTGTATCTTTTATTCTGTGAATAATTCTTACTGTCCAGTGAGACTGACATATGGACTATATGAAAGATCAGAACCTCATAATATGTGAGCTGCTTTTCTCTGATAAGCAGGCTATGTCTGTTCAGCTTCTATTGATTCTTGCTGTACTGCTGTATCCCCAAAGACTAGATTTCTGTTTAGCTTCTGTGTTCTAAAACAAAACAAAAAAAATATGGTGTTTGAGGTATGAGATAACTGAAGACAGAAACTGCATTAAACTTACCTGTTACAGTCTTATTCTGCATAACCTTAGAGTCTGTTTCAGTTATATTCTGTTTTTTTCCTCCTGGTTGCTGAAGAATAGGATGTGCAATGCAGACTCTCCACTGCCCAGAAAGATTTATGAAGGCCTTTGCAACAGTAGCTGACCATGTCACATTGTACAAATCTGGCCTCTAGCATCACCTCAGCAACAGTTTCTTTTAATTAATAGCTTGTGTGCATAATTTGAGCTACCTTCACACAAAATTTATTCTTTAAGATCAGTGAAGAACAGAGAGGATGATGTGTTTGGGATTCTTTACTAGATGTTTGGGATTCTTTACTAGACCCAGAATCAGAATATCCTGAGTTGGAAGGGACCCACAAGGATCATCGAGTCCAACTCGTGGCCCTGCACAGGACAGTCCTAGAGTCACACCATGTGCCTGAGAGTTGTCCAAACCCTCCTTGAGCTCTGTCAGGCTTGATACTGTGACTGCTTCCCTGAGGAGCCTGTTCCACTGCCTGACCACCCTCTGGGTGAAGAACTGTTTCCTAATATCCAACCTAAACCTCCCCTGTACTGGGCAGCCACATTTAACACTTCTGAGAGTTACCACCAGGACTTGTAATTGTTTTCTGGAAGCGATTCCATCCAGTCATTAGAAACTTTCCTAGCTGAGTTGGATCAAGTGGTAGAAGATAACCTGTTCTCTACTGCATGTTTCTCAGACTAGAGGTAATAACTTTCTGATACCGGCCCTTGTAGGCATCTGTACATTGTTTAAATTACCCATATTACAATCATATGTGTTAGCCAAAATATCTTTTGCTATTTATTCATGAAGTAAGAACTTCTAGCTTGATGAATTTTACTTGACAGTGTTGAAGGTCGTTATTCACAAGACTAATATATATAATTCTCTGAACATTTTTTTTTGGTAAATTAGTGTGTATAATTAGTGTATCTATATATGTGGAGAATTTATATTTGTATATATACATGTTTATATATATATATATATATAATCCCTCATAAATATGCCACTTAATTTTTTTTTAGGTTTTAGGTGCATTGTTATGGTAACCTTTACCATTCAGCTCCTTTTCCACAAAATACATTGTCATTTATCCTGGACATTGCAAATACTTTTTTTCCTTACAGTAAATCATTATTCACAGAAGTCAAAGGTTAAAAGCAAGCTTTCAAACGCCACTGCTGTGAAAATGCTTATTAATTTTAATGATACCGGAAAATACACTTTCTGAGTATAGTATAGATTTTTGTTTGTTTTTCTATTGTACTAACAGATGTCAGAATTATTTGAGATATTTTTGTTAAACGCAGAAAAGACACTGGTATTTTATCTAAACAGGCTCTTCATGACCTAAAAATATTTTCTTCTTGACAACAGTATGATGCGTACTCTCCTCTATCAATACAGTTTTCTCTGCTTTTCCATTTTTATAAGTTCTGTAAGTCATCAACATTTTAGTTTCAGAAAAAACAGAGCTATTTACTATATGCTACTCTTACAATAAAAGCTAGTAACTGTGACTTGGACCTACGTTTCTGATCTCAAATGAGTTTTCCAAATTAAAGGGAAAAGGGGTTTTAAATGAAATTTTATTGTAAACTTAAAAAAAAAAAAAAACAAAAAACCAAAAAAACCCAAAAAAACCCAAACTGCAATAACTTATTAAAAAGGTTTTTAACTGACTGAAAAGCTGTAAAAGGTAAAAAATACCTAGTGCAAATACAGGCATCAGTACTTTAAGAAGATAATGCTAAGTGCGCTGTTATTACTGTGATTTTCAGTGAAACGAGGAAGTCCAATTTTCCAGTATATATATTTCTGTACGCATCTACCACACCTTAAACAGGATAAATAACATCTTTCAGGCTCAGGGAGTCAATAGCCAGCATTAACGGGTATCATCAGTTTTCTGTTATTCTTCCTCCTCTAAAGCTACCATTGTACGAGGATTTCAAGACAGGCAGTGGAAACATAAAATTGAACAGGGCGATTTTGGAGGATAAAACATGTTATTACGGGTTGAACTAAGAACTCTGTCATTGGAAATCATAGGATTTAAGCACTTCATAGCAATTACAGGGGAATACTGAGGGGACATCCCGTAATATATACTTTGCATTACACATAGTTATGCTCTGTGCCACAAATTCACTGAAATAAATTTTTTATTTATGAATTATGATGGTAATTTGAGGAATTTCTGAGAACTGATTTCCCCCACTTGGATATGATTTCCCAACTGTCTATAATTCAGGGTCTTGCACCTGTGTCTCTGTGTCCAGGCTGTGGAAACTATCGTTAAGCCTTGTCCCAGACTGGATCTGAACAGCATCAGATCCTGGGAGCCAGAATAGCCTGCTGGATTTCGCTGGTATTGGCTTAGAATCTGTCCATGGGTATTTTGTTTGGGTTGGGATCAGCTGCTTGCTGTGCTCTGTCTCACACCAGAGTGCTCTGGATTTAGTTCAGATGAAACCCAGGTGGAAGAGGCTCTCTCCAGAAGCCTGTCCAGTGTGCTCCAGCAGTTAATGGACACTTGGTCAGTGGGATGTGGGTGCAGCTGGGAAGTCCAGGCAGTCTAACACCCCTTTGTAGGATGTGTCCTCTGTGCTGGCTGCCCCACCTTCCAGCCACCATCCTGTAGTCACAGGAACTGGGACATTGAAGGAGAGTGGAAATACTTGCTCAGTGTGTTGTGTAAACAGCAGCACACAGGCCTTTTGAGGCTTCTGGCTCTGGAGAACTTCAGAAGGGATGTTTGAGAGTGTCAAGGCACAGCAAGGCTGGGGTAAGGGGCTGCAAGCAGGGACCTCTCCCAAAGTTCCCACCATACCTGAAGGTGGAGAGCAGAGCTGGCTCTGGCTGCAGTGAGCAAGGTGTGCTGTGGACAGACTTACAGAGTAGCCCAGGTCAAGATTTGAGTTTAAAAATGGCCCTGAAGCCCTGAGCAGAAACCCCATGTGAGGTTTCTCTCAGTCATTTCTCACTAAAGCCTGATGACAGCTCATGCTGCTTGTGCCACATCAGAGCTGGCCTTAAGCAGGTCAGAGCGCCTGGGGTGGGGGAAGGAGGAGAACATCACCCTGACAGTCAGAAGTCAATGCGATTTTTCACTCGTGTTTAATTTTATCAGATGGATGCCACCATAGGGTGGGTATTACTAACACTCTGCAGTATCCTGGCTGGAAGTGAAGTGTGCGCTGTCACCCACTGGGAGAATGAAATGTGTACAATATCCTTCACATGCAGGCAGAAATACTGGTTTGGATTTCCATAAAACTGAGCCACTGTTTGTTCCATGTAAAATGTTTGATTTGGGGTTTCCTTATCATGCTTTTGATAGTTACACTTCAGAAAGTTATGAAATTTGTGGTTTTATTATCAATTGCATGGATATTTTTAATGTATAAGAGTTGCAAAATATGCTACTCTTTCACCTAGGTCACATTTAATCAAGTATTTCTTTATTTTCTCTAGGGCAAAGTTGTTACCTACACTTAATCCAGGTGTCTAGGCAAAGTTCTCTAAAATATGTGATTGCATGTCTGTTCTGATGAAGGAAAACCTTGTAGGAAATAAAGAACTGGAACTTTGAAGTTTATATGCATAGTAAATAGTTTTATTTAGTGTAGAAAAAGAATGTATGTTTTATAAATTCTATGGAGTGTTTCTATTTAAACTATTGTTGCGTATCATCCCTTAGAAGACAATGGATTTGCTGTATAATTATTAATTGTAAATGGTTATTAAGTCTATTGCTATCTCATGTATACCAAAAATGGATTTGTATATGCCTAAAAACCAACGATGACTGACATGACCTTACTTTTTCATAACCAATTTAATTGTCATTTTCTTTGATATACAGATGGACACTGAATGGTAGGATATCAGTAACTAGGGCAAGAAGAATAATACAATCAATACAATTCAGTATATCAAAATATTTATAATGTACTTTTAATGTAGAATGTTTTTAATTTATGTAATGCTGCAGAACCTACTTTCTGGGAAGAAGAGAGAAATTAAATTTTGAATTGATGGATGGCATTGCTGTGGTTGTTTTGCTTGCAGTTTATTATTTATTTGGTAGTTTATGGGTGACAGACAGGGTGCAAAGGTGTGAATAGAATATGTACAGCTAAGTGTTGTCCCAGAATGGACCCACAGCAAAACCTGAGATCAAGATCTAGATGTAATAGTGTCTAAAGTGAGACAGTCACTTTGAGTCCAAATCCAGAGAGGATATAGAAATTATGTATAAATTAAGAACACACATGAATTCTGTGAAAACATATGAAAACATCAAAACCTCTGAGAATGGGTTAGCTGTTTCTTTAAGCAATTTAATTGTAGAAGTTGCTTGACAAAAAAAAGTTTTCTTATTTTATTATTAAAAGAATGGCCTTAAGTGTTAAAGTTAATGCTCTCACATTCTAATACATAATTATTTATACTACTTTGATGTTTTACAAGGTGCTAATTGTGCTGAATCAAGCTGACAAAACTGCATAATTTGTGGGTTAATATTAGCATAATCCTACAGTGCATTGTTTAGCAACAGTATAGAAATGAAGTTTACTGAATGTTTTTCCAATATGAACAATAAAACACGTTTCTTACAGAAACAATTTCCATGACATAAACCATGTCTTTTAGGAAAGTGTGTAAATAATAGTGTTCTTTTTCTGTGGGTCAATTGATTGTGAAGTTTTGCTAAACCAGAATTTATCACAAAAGTGGGTTTCATAGTTCATCAAGGAATGTTATCAAAATATCAAGGAATTAATCTAAAAAAAGATGCAGAATTAGGATTTGGTTTTCAACAACAAACCAATTGTAAATAATCTTTTGTACCCCATCTTATGTTTGTGTCTCTTCTGTTTTCAAAGGTCTTTCCTTTCACCTTTTCATGGCTTCTTAAAAACACCGGTCTTGTGACACAGAACATCAAGCACAATCCCATTATATACTTCAGAGTTCCACTGACAGTGTATCTAAATTGGCATTTGTAAATCTATGTGCACTATCATAGCATATGTAGCACATATGTAGCACAATGCTACCCAAGAATATTAAATTTTACTTATAGCAAGTCAGGTCCAAGGGTTCAGAAGAGTGGAAGGAAGGAAACCACCAATATTTTTATGACTTAATGTAAATTGTGCTACGTATTACCTCAGCAGTTGCCTTTGGTTGTTTTTTTTTTTTTTTTTCTTTCTTGCTCTCCAGAGGCAAAATAAATCCATTATGTAGTAATATGATAAAATGCAATTGCTCCCACAAGCCACTGCTTAACATGGTCCCTGCTGGAGTGTCAGTACACATATTAAAAAATTGGGCCAGTGTGGCAGTTGTTTTTCACTTATCAACCCAAACATACTCAAGATGAAGCTTGAGAATGAAGCTGCCTTATTGTGTCAGAGCTCATGTACAATGCTTATGTGCTTTGCAATATGTACAAGTCATATATTCTCATCCAGAACCTCCTGCTTGGCTTCGAGGTGTTTGTTTGCAGCTTGTTATTGAGCGTGTGCTACGAAAAACAAAGGGGAGGACACATCAGAAAGGAAATACTGCCCAGATTTCAGACAGTCACCTACTATCCACATTATTTTGGCTTATGCCTGTCTGAGGGAAAGGGTTTGAGCAGATGAAGACACAGATGAATGGCTACACTGGGGTATTTTAGCTCAATGACTCATCCCTGATGGCAAACAAGGGTGGATCCCTAGGTAAGGGTATATGAGGCCTTTTAATTTTCCTATCCTCCAAATTGTGTGCTTGGGGATTCCTGAGGCAGACATTTGCTTTCTGAGTTTTCATAGTCTTCAGAGTACTGCTCTCTTATGAACTTATTCTCCATTCTGCTGTGCCAAGCCTTCAGCAATTTAGCTGTTCAGCGTTGGTAGTTAATTAGCCTCCTTTTGTGGGTTTTGAACTTACCACCTAGTAACAGGATTGCACCTGATAAAACAAGCAAACAAACAAATGAAAGCCTCTTTGTTTTTAAGTTTAAAAAGCTATTTGAAGTAGTCCTGTATGTAAGCAGATGTACTTCACAGATTCAGCAAGGGAAGCTTTCACTTAGGTATACTCAGGAGAGGTGTCCCATAACTTCCCAGACAGGAATCTGCTTGGTGATGTTCAGATGGACCCCCACCTGCCACTGCAGCAAAAATTGCATTTTCTCTTATCATTGTAACAGTATTTAAGTATTTAATCACTGCAAGAGCCTTGAATTTTAGTGGCTTTGCCTGTTGATATATTCTTTTTATTTTTTTTTACTGATGTTTTATATTGACTTATACTGAATATAACAGAGTGTTTTTAGACAAGAGCAATGAGCACTGGTGTTGAAACTTTTAAGTTTTAAATATGCAGATCTTCTTGCAACTTTTTGTTTTTCTTCTCCTTACAACACTTATTTCCCAGAGCAAAGGAGGAATGTAGAGCGATGGGAGATTCAGTTTGCAAGTTCTGGAATGCAAATTCTATTATACTAATATCAACTCCTACTGATATTTTTTTTTTTTTTATATTTAAGCTTCTGATAACCTTTGTCATGCTGAGAATAGTAACTTTGCTTTGAGAGGAACAGTAGAAAAATATTTTAATATAGTGTCCAAAATGAGAGACCATTCTGGACCAAAAGAAATGGAATTTTAGTTTTATATTCTAGGTGATGTTTTTCAGGTAAAATTAATATTTTCCTTGTAATTCTGAGTAGGGTAGTTATAAAAAAATCTGTTATAATGTGACTATCTATTATGGTTTGAGTAATTATGAACAATAAAATACGATAAGCATGAAAAATGATCACAGTCATTTTAATAAATAAGTTAGATGACTGACTACAATATCTAATCAGGTCAATAGTCTGCTTATATTTTCTTCTAAAAGATGAAAAATCATCAGTAAAATGGAAAAGATTATCTGTATTCCCTGATAGTAATGTCGTTTTGTTTGGTGAATTAAACTCCTTAACATTCAAATAATCGTGTGGTTTGCCCATACAGAACCAGATTATCTCCTAGAGAAATAATTGAGCATCTTTGTTTTTATCCTTTAAGTACACCCTAAAATCTATTATAATCCTGTAAAGGAGGATTATTAAACTGAACAAGTAGCACATTTAATGATGATCTTCTAACAAAACATTCTGGCTAATCTCTGATTAGTGATTACATTTCCACACCAATCTAACGCACAGGATAACTGAGTTTCTTAAGATATAAGCCATCTGCAAACCCCCCTTATAATTCTTTCTTCATTTCATTTCTTTAGTATTTGGCAGTGGCCAAGTCAAACGGTTCTTGAAGAAGAACATCCATCAGTCACTCTAGGCAAAAATAGGTCGAATCTTCCCATAGTGCCAGAAGTACTTATCTGGTCTTTTTGTAGTGGTCTGTAGACTTGCAGACATGGTAGTAATACTTTTCATCCTTATTGATGGTTCAAAACCCTTTTTTTTTTAATATTCTATTTTTTTTTTTTCAGTCATCCTTGTTTTTCAGGACTTATTCTTTTTTTGCATTACTGTCTTTGTAAAATACTCAAAGTGAAATATATGGAAAAACGATTTTAATGAAGGGTCCCTTTGCACAATGCAAGTGGAAATTCACTTGAAGACCATTGTGTTTTCTTGAAAAGGATTTTAAAATTGATAAAATGCTCATTTGTGCTGCATTTGCTTAATGATAATTTCACTTCAGTGGTACTGCCATATGCCATTTGATATAACTGTTATAAATGCTAATATGTTATTCTATCAATATTACACTTATTTTAACCTGAGGCATCCAACAGTATTCAACAGTATTCTCTCCTTTTTTTTTTTTTTTCTGTAGTCAATAAATAAAGTATCAATAGATTGTTATTTCATCTCCTTTTATACTTGCAGACGGTTTGACAAATCTTTGGAAAAGTGGCAGATTTTTCATTCGGACATGAAGAGATTTAATCATTGGCTAAGTGAAACTGAAGAGAGGCTGTCAAGAGCACAGATAGAGGCTGGAGACGTGGGGCTTGTGAAAACCAAGCAATTTATCCAGGTATGATTTGATTAGCCTATTTCCTGTTTTTCTGCAGAGTTAAAGACATTTTCAGGTCTGGATAATCTATATAGTTTTGCAGTTCATTTAAGGAGGATTTCTAGTGTTGAGTGGACAGTGACAATTTTGTTCAAATGTGTCTGTTGGTTTGGTTAACTAAGAATTTTCTCTAGCTTGTTGTAAGATACATTTTTAAAAGAAATAAGGTATGGGATGACACGGTATACTGTGGTACTTTCGTAGCTACATATTTCTTTGGTCTTTACTTAAAGTGCTCGTTAATTTCCATTTGATATTTATGACCAGCGGAAGTATCAGACTTAAGGTCTTGTGGAGGAAATGTGATTAACCACTGAGCTGTACAAGAGATATTCCGTGAACTACGTCTTGCAAGTATTGCTTATTTTGCCTGTTTCATGTTTTAATCAAAGGACCTGGAGGATGCTTTTATTTGTGAAATGCAGTGTGACAGAATAGCCACTTAGTTGCTATGTGTCCAGTTCCAATTTGTATGCTTTTCATCTTGCAAGCTCTTTGAGCATCATAAGGAAAATAATAACTCTAGTTTCTTGGTAGTTTATTTCATTTCCCTCTTATGTGATTCAAATGGTAATGGGTATGAAGAATTAATTCTAAACTGATGTTTTGGAAGTAGATAGTTTCAGCTGAATAACTTGACCAAACCCTGGATTCGTGTTATAAATTACTACTCGTGCATAAGATAAAAGTGCTGTTAAAGTAATTGGCACTTTTACATTTGAATTGCTGGATTGAATTATTGATTTCAGGTTGAAAGAAGTTAGGTCTGTCTAACATTAAAGCTCGAATGCAACACTAACCTACTTCTTGGCCTACAGTTAAAATAAATCATGTTGTTTGAATTTTAATATTTCAAATCAACTTTTTAAAGATTTACGCTGCTGTTTCCTGACTGCAAAACTGCTGAACTGAAAAGGAAACAAAGTCATGTGGTGTAACTAGTAAAAAAAAAAAGATACAACTGTTAAGTAACACGTTAAGCTGAAGCAGTTAAAATAATAAGTAAATATTTTTTCTGCACATTACTTTCAAAGCTTTGAATACTGAAGAAAAGTGTCTAAGATCTGATTTACAAAATAGAATGTCATCAAGGAATTAAAGATGCTCTTTGCTGCATATGTAAAAGGTAGCAGAGCTTATGTGTATGGTCTCTGAAACTTCAACTCCCTTTCTCTGTCCCACAATTTGAAAAACACATATATTACTAAAATAAGATGTGTATCTAAGTAGACACAAAGGTGTCACAAAGTCTTACCCATTCTTCTTTGCTTTGCCTGTGTGCCATCATCTTTCTTGGCACTATTCTTGGATCCTTGAGCAGCTTCAAATGAGCATTTACCAAAAAAAATTGATCCATGAAAAAACAAAAAGTGTGTGTGTAGTTTTTTTTCTAACCCCTTGCTAAATCAGCATTTTCTGTCTGAGAAGAGGTTGATTTTTGAGAGTGCTCAGACAAAGGTAAGATGTATTACAGATGTTACAAAAGTACTGGATGTGTAGCACATATCGAAGTCTCAGCATATTAGAAGCATTATTTTCTTGTCACCGTTAAGAAAGGTTCATACCAAACTGAATATCACACTGAAAGACCCTGAGATAATGTCTTGTTATGCAGAAACTTATATTTCAGTGCAAAAGACTGCTTCTGTTTTACATTTCCTTTTGACCAAGCCTCCTCCTCATTTGTTATCCATTTATTATTTTCTTATGGAACATATGAGAACATTTTGAATATATGTTTGCAGAGTGTTCTTTTCTTTTTGCAGTCCATCAAGCTTTTTCTTTCTTCCCTTCTCTTTGTTGTTAGAAATCCCATGAACTCACAAATTTGTCTCTCAAAAATTTTGTTTAGTTCAGTACAGCAGACAAAAGTACCTTTCTAATGAAAATTCAAGTGGTGCAAAAATATTCCAAGTGACCTCAAGAATGCAGATCCAATGTTATTTAACATTTATTTGTGACAGAATGCTAAGTCTGAAGTTGCACTGTTTCCATTCTCTTCATTGCTTCTTTATTTTGCTGGGTCTTGTTTCAAAAGTATTAGGCTTCTGTGAGGCTGACTGTGAAGAGATCATTAGAATTTCCATTAGGGAAACAGTTAAAACAGCTGAACGTTCTGATTTACTAGAGTAGCAACTTGTTTTATTAATGAGATCATGCTGCTTAGTGAACCATATTCAGAATTAACAGGATTTGTTTGAAAATGCTTTCACAAGCAAGTGAGTAGTCTGGTACTCAAGAAGGAACTGTTTTAGAAAAAGGAAAATATACAAAACCTTCAGATGTTTAATACTATTTCTAAGTAGGACTACTTTGGAAAAGTAAAGATTAATGTGTTCATTAACATTCAATAAATACATAGAGTCAAATGCTTATATAAAATGAAATAGTCAGCAGTATGATTAGATGATTATGTTAATAGAGGTTAAAATGTAATTACATTCTTTCAGGTGTATTTGGGGAAGGGAGGTGTGTTCCTTTTTGCTGCATAATGGCATGGTATTAAAGAACTTTTATGTGTTATAAATAATGTGAATGAAATCTAAGAATAGTTTCACTTCAGGTCATGAACTCTCAAATAATCTTACTGTGAATTTTTCACTAGACTTTCTGAGATCAAAACTTTTGGTGCTGAGAATACCACATTTCAGTTTTTAAGAAATTGTGATTGATGTATTTTATGATTAGGAGTCACAAAATTAAAAAGGATGTTTCGTGGATAGCACATCATATAATCCCTTTGAAATGTATCAAACTCTGTCTTTAAAGTAATTAAAGATTTTTTTTTTCTCTCATTATTGTGACAGAGATGTTCTTCTGTCTCTTTACTCCTTAATGCTTGGCGACTGTAACTTCTTCAGCTACCTGCATTTGCACTTAGTTTATTTATTTTTGTGCCAAGACTGAGTTGTAGTTCAGTTTTATTTGCTCCTTGATGTTTATCTCCTTCTGTTCTCACAGGCTGCAGTCATTTTCCCTATCAGACCACGTTCAGTACACTAAAGCCACACTTTTCTAATCTGCTTTCACATGGTAGCCAGACAACTTGTCTCTTACTTCCTGTGCTTATTTCTCTTTCTGGAACATGAGTTCTCAAAATAGCACACTATTACCCAATCCAAAATACCGTCTGTATCATCAGCAAGGTAGCTCAGGTGCTGTATTTTGCGGTTGCATCTTACCATGGCTGAATGCTAGAATAGAATTTTCAGTCACCTATCTAAACTTTTTTGTTTCATTTTCTTTTCTTGTGCTCTGCCTTGCAGCCCTGGTCTACATTCCATTCTATATGAGAAAAAAACCCAAAAAAAACCCAGCAAAAACATCATGTTATACTGGAAATTAATGCTAGGTTAATACACAGCAAATAAGCAAGAAAGGATTAGACTTGGGGTTTGGGGGAGGTTGTTCATGTGTCAGAGGTACGTGGTAAAAAGCTGCAAAAAGAGGAATTCTATAACAGTTTCAGTACTAGGCTGTGAAGTTACATACCTGAATCATTACTTGAGAATTTAAAACCACTATTTTTATTTTAAAAATACAGAACATCCAGAATATTTGTTCTTTGCATTGGTTTTAAGAATTGCTCAATGGTCTATATTTAGTATCCAATTGTGGGTTGCAAGTTTAAGTTAATTTTATTATTTTAAGTGGTGCAGTTTCAATAGCAAAATCATGAATTTCTGAGTCTGAATTTTGAAGAAATTGTGTTTTATTAATGAAGTTCATTTATTGTGACTGGCCAGTGATGAGGACTTTATTTTTCATAATTTAATTTTTTTAAAAATATTTTTATTATATAATTTTTAACTTCTCAAGTATCTGTTTTCATTTACTGGCATAAATATCAAGGGTATCTTTATTTTTTAAGGTCTCAGAGGACCTTAAATACTGGATGATGTGCCTTATTACTTATACTCAGCCTTCTGAGGTTACTCTAGGTGTAGAAATTGCTCTGTAAATTACAGATCTCAAACTGTTCATACATTGAAATGTCCAGCATTTACATTTTAGAGTACTTAGCCCTGCCTGCAAAAGGCTTGTGAATGACTCATGCCTTCTCTAGACCTCCTTTCTGCTGCACCATACTGTCAGGAACATCATATTTTTGCCTTGTAGATGTTTAAAGTAAGAAGATATCAAGAATTCAGGCTTCAGTGCTGAAAGTCATGGTCATGCTAATAATTTCTCTCTTTTATATCTAAATTGGATTATATGGATGTTGATGATTTAATAACCACTGAATTTAAACAGTTCTTTCTGGAATAGAGCATAAATGCAATCAGAGTAGAGAGGAGAAAAAAAGTGTTTCAGTGCTCAAGGCCACATATTCTCTACCATGAAAATGCAGCGGTGTGTGGATAGTTTGCTCCATTTCCCCCCAAGTATAAAACTTGTAAAAATACTTTTATAGATATATAATGATTTTGGCTTTCATATTTTAGATTTTTTATTTTTACATTTATTTCCTGCTTGACTGAGTGATAAAAGTCATGGCAATGATTTCTGATTCCCTTTATTCTGCTTTGGATTCAAACGGTCCAGTTTTGTTCCACCGTGCTTCAATTGTGACTTGTGTTTTTTGGTGATGAGAGATATTGTCAGAAAACTTACAGAACTGTAACAAAATACTCTGGTCAAAGAGATTTCTAGCATTGCTTACTGATTGTATAAGAGAGAGAAAATACAGAATTTGGAATGAATAAGAAACCAATTTAGCATTGTTTTAGAAGAATATTTAATTAGAAAAATCAAGGTACATACTAAAATGTCCTTCATATTGCAAGGATATGTCTGGAAGGATATATGTCTGACAGGAATGTAATATTGCCTAATATTTTATAAATACAAAAAATCACACTATCCCTTACTATTATGTTGGAAAGAGATTCTACAGTCTTTATTTTATTTTGTTCTATTTTATTTTTTAATGTTCTCCTTACAATTTTACACAGTAAAAAGTAGTACTTTGACTAAATATTCTAAACTGGGCACTAAAATGCTGTAAACGTGATTGCCAGCATACATGAATGCTTTCAGTTCTTACTTCCATGTTGACTGGATCATTTATTCAGAGGAGATCACTGGTTTTCTTTCTACTGAGTGTCGCCCTCATATCAAACACCTCTGAGTGCAGAATGCTACTGCCCTTAAGAAAGCCTCAGAGACTTCCCACAGAGTTCAGCCTTTTGTCCAGTTTCTAAGGTCTCAGTAGAAATGTTTCAAGTAATATACGTAAGCTCTGTATCAGACACCTGGGCCCTAACTGAGAAAAACATTCCTTTTTTCTGGTTTGAGCTCATCTTAAAAATAAATTCATGGGCCTTTCTTGACTGAAGTTCTATCAGCAATAGAAAGATTTCATTTTCAGTTCCTAGTAAAATAGTTACTGCTTCTTCCTTATGCTGAGCAAAATATTGAATAATACTCTGATCTTTACAA
>VZTE01004903.1:1518466-1544739 GCA_013397775.1 Eulacestoma nigropectus | reverse complement strand
TATAAAAGCCCTTACCCTTTCTTTTACTGTTGAAAGACTCCTCACTTTTGTTACTGCTACTAATGGAAGGGATGAAATACCAAAATAGTTTATTCCAGATTTGTAGTAAAAATATTTTCTTATTATTTCAATTCATAAGAATTATTTCTTCACAAATAAATCTGCTATTTAATTCTTCTTTACTGCACACAATGCCTAATTTACTGTATCCTATTAAAAGTTTCTGATTAATTTATTGTCACTGGTTGTAGGACATTAAAATGTCTGAAGACTACGGGAAATAATAAATTTAAAGTTGCTTATGTGACTCTTCCTACTCTTGCACCATTAGGTGACAATTTGTGGCTTATCTTTAGGTTTTATTGTAAATCATGGCATTGTTTATTCTGAAGATTGAATTAAATCTTGTGAGTAATTAATTAGGATGCATTTTTCAAACATTTCATTATGAAAATTTTTGAAATAGCTACTAGCAAACAGATGTAGAGTGGCATAACTTCTGTGCATGAGTAGAATGAATAAATGCGGGGGTTTTTCCTCTGTCTTGGAGAAAACAATGTTCTTGGACTGGCTTAGTCAAACTTCCTGGTACCTGGCTACAACTGAGTCACTGTTTGAGGGAGTTTATCCTCACCAGTTCAAGTGAGTGCTAGCACATGAGGATCTGGGAAAGAGATTGAGGTCGATACCTATTTCGCAAGCAGTTTTTTGTCTGTGTATAAAAAATAAAGGAAATGGAGGATGCAGTTTTTTTCATATTACTGAATTTGTCTTGGTGTCAGGGCTAATCTGGACATTTCTAATCAATTATGTACAAAATTTATGAATGCTTTTGTCATGGTATAAATAGAGTAGTTAATCTGACTGTGTCTTGGAAGTTTTGGGAAATGAGTGACTAAATGAACGACTACTTTGAAGGAGGATGATATTGGCTCTTTTGCCTCACAAAAAATTTGTCTGGTTTGGTTCCAGAAGTCTTTCAAAAGTACACCTCATGTTGCACCAGAGATCACTGTGACATATGGTTAAATCTGTGGGTGTTGATGCATAGATGGGAAGATAAGATAACTTGAACCCAGTCACTTAATGACTGGTCAGCCTGGGAGTCTCTCTAGGTCTGGCCAATAAAAATACTTGCATAAAACAATCAGGGAAGGGTAAGACTCTTGGGGAATAACTTTCTATACGTATTAGTGCTATAAATTAGTACAACTAGGTCTGGATGGGACACTTTTCATGGATAGTTTTAATAATCTTATTTAGAACATTTCATCCCAACAGGTTTTGCAAACTCGATCCATCACATACAGCTTTTCATTGCCATCTAAAGCCATATAGTAAAGCCATATAGTAACCATGCTGGATAAGACAGCAGGTTAATGTTATGTTGCTTCAAAGAGTGAATTATTTTAAAAGAACCACTCTGCATTATAAAAGCCTGCATTATGAAAACCCTAGAATTTATGCAGAGCAGACAACAAAGGATCAGCTTCTCCCTTACACTGTCAAAAAATTTACAAAAATTCCAAGAGCTTGATCATATGAATTTAAAAAAAAAATCAAGAAAACTGGAGTAATTGTTTTCAAAAAAAAAGTACTTTCTTTTATACTATTTGATATATTGTGTTAAAGAGTTATCAAATACTTCATTACAAACACTTGTAAGAAAATATTTTAGATAGAGGCAGTTTCTTTCTTCTGTGCTATTTAAAGCTCCTGGAAGAAATTTGTTCTCACATTGTTGCTCACATCAAGCTGGCTTGCACTGCTGTATGCAATTAATTTTCTTTCTAAAATTAAAAAGCAAAAAAATTCTAAAGTTATATTATTTTAATGAAGGTTATGGGAGAAGTTCAGGACAACATTAGATATTTATAAGAGACATTGTTTGATCTCTTTTTTTTTTTTTTTTTTCCTGTTATACCTCAACAGACAGCAAATACTGTATTTCTTAGTCTTCTAAAAATAAACACAATACAGATATGCTGTAGCTTTTCGTTCAAAATCTAGGCTTTCAATGGATGAAAAAAAAGCCCTATAGCAACTACACAATTTTTAAAATCTGTCTGACTATTCACAATGGAATTAAGACCACTATAGAAAAAAAATCTTTTATTTTATGCGTCTAAGTATTTTTCATTTGCTGAATATCTTCTAAATTCAAACAATAATTCTACCCTGATTCTAATTAAAAGGAGAAATAAGTATGTTCTTTTGCCACATATACTGAGACTGCTTACAAGCTTCAATTTTCATTGAATGATTTAAGGATATGTAAGGTATTGTGAAGTGTGGCAAATTCCAGTTTATGCGTTAATCAGAACAAGAGTATAATAGACTGTTGTGTTCATCCTCTGACTATATTAAATTTTACATGTACATATCTCAGAATTTTGCTGATTTCAGAATGGCTTCTTGAGTTTTGTTTTGGTTTGTTGTTTTAATAAAGACAGCAAACCCTTGGCGTACATAAGGGACAGTCCTGTTAAAAATTCTAGAAGAGAAAGAAGAAACGAAAGAACATATTATGAACAGCTTTTCCAAAATACAATTTCTCTATTAGAATAGCAAATATTTGCCAGTTTCACAGAATTATGAGGTGTCTCACCATATTCCCCCCAAGTGGTGACAGTCAAAATCAATTATTTGTCATTTCTGTGGAAATGCAATTTAAAAGAACATTTTTAAAGATGTACTGAAACTGGGCAAGGTCCGGCTACTGGGGTAGTATTACAAGTCAAATTAAAATATTCAGGAAACAATTTTGGTATGTAAAAATAATGTTTCTGAATGTCAGGGTCCTAAGATGAGCAGAAGGTTCTAAGAATGTTCATTTTCCATTAGTGTGGTGGAAATGGGAAGTATTATTCACCTGTGTTATGTAAGAATCATACAAATTCAGTTCATAAAAATTTTATTCTACTGAGAGCTAGAAATAGATGCTGATCATTTTATATAAATTAGGTGATCAGCTTTATTTATTTATTTTCCATTATTTAATAACTACATTCTATTGCCTTCCATAGCAAGACAAGGTGATTCTCTGCTCCCTCTTAGTGGGAAGAGCATATTAATGAAAACTACTGTTTTGGGGTTTTTTTTGCTACAATATCTGGCTATTTATCTCTCCTTAAGCTCATCCTGTGCCCCATGATTCAGTCACTACAGTGAATTGTCTTAAATTAAAACTAAATATGGTTTCATTTTCCAGTCTTTGTGGATCTATTACATCGCAGTTTGTTTCTGGAGTCTGTTAGATAACCTAAAAATTCTGATCACAAAAATTTTCTTTCTGTGCTTTTGCAATAAGCATTACACCAGTCTGAAGTATAATGTACAAGACATTATTCCTTTAACAGTTGTTTTTAACAGCTGAATTACAGAAGATCTATTCTGTACATTGTATGCAAATCACTGAGTTTAATGGGATGATTTGCTAGTAGGTATTTATGTGATGGTTTTAATACTGTTATTTTAGTAAATTGACTCCTTTAAGAAAAAAACCACAAATATGGATATTTTGGTATGAATGTACTTAAGACTTTTGCTTCTGCCTTCAATGGCAAAATCCTTTTTGGTGTAAACTTAAAATAAAGAAAAACAAAAGCAAACAAAAAAACCCAACTCCCCCAAATCAACCTGGTTTTGTCTATTTAACTTTGCAGAGAGTGAGAGTCTTTCTAAAGAATCACCTAAAATATTTGAGAGCTTTTTGTCAAGTAATCTAACAGAATTCTTAGCACAAATTAACATCTGCTCTGAATGAATGAGCATTTGGTAGATGTTGTTCAAGACTAAAGTAGATCTCAGGAACTGCTCCAATAACACAAAGTACTGTAGTGTTTTCTACTAGATTATAAAGGCTTCAAGGCAAGGATTGTTTGTTTGTAATTGCACATTGTCTGGTGAAGTGGGGCCTCAGTTTTAGCTGGGTTTTCTCTCAAGATCTCAAAGCCAAACTTTGCATTTGTGATCAATACAGAACAAAGGTTAGGAATAGACTGAAAATACTTACTGTGATTAGCTTAAATGATTTTGCGATTTATCTTGATGATTGAAAATTACTGTCCAAACTACATACTTCAGTTTAAGTGGGTACTCTAACATTTTTGAACCCATAGGTTGTGTTATATTTCTGTACTGTTTTGATTTTTTACACCAATATAATTTATGATGACTGACAAGAACTTTTCTTTTGAGTCTTTGTTAGTCCTTATGTTACTTCTAAGTGTTACAAGATTTAGAGACTCAGAGGAGTTCTTGCACCTGGGAACATCCTTGTGATACTGCCTCAAATAAAGCCTGCTCTGGTATTTTCTAAATTTACTATCATTATCCTACTTCATTACCTCTTTTTTAGTTGAAATACCTTCAGCAGTGTTTCCTGTTACATGAGGCTGATGATTTTGCCATCCTGCCATAAGCAAGGCAAAATAGAAAGTCAAAGAAATTAGGCTGATAAATTTATTGTCTTTGTGTTCATTTGTTTGTTTGTTTTAGAAGGGAAAGAAATTTAATGACCTCAACAGTACACATTTTGTTTCAAAAGTAATAATATAAAAGCCATCTAGTAGTTAATTCTGGTGACTTGATGTTTTTGCTACAGTACACCATGCTTTTGCAACATAGGAAATTTAACCATTTGAAAATCCTAAATTATTAATCAACAAATATCAAGTAGAGGCAATGACCTAATTACAACTAAATTGGGCAATGACCTAATTAAAGATTTGTGATAACAACATTCATACCAAAATCAATTCACAGGCCTGCACGTAAAGAGAGGTATTCAACTGTATTTGTGTGTATAAAGTTACCTGTCAGAAATTCCCCTCGATTTCAGTGAAATACGCAAGTGAAATCCCTTAGCATTTCTGACAGGCAGGGGTTGCACCTTGAGGAGTAGGGATGCATGAGGGCGTATCAGCCTTGGCCTCATCATCAGGGATGGTCTTCTGAGCGTTGCAAATGTGAGGGTTCTGGAGCTCCAAAGGCATCCCACTCAAAGGTGCTGCAGCCCGTGGTGGTCAAGGAGAGCTCAAAGGGCCTCACTCAGGACCACTGTTCATAGGGTCACAAGATGACTGGCCTTAGTCATCTGCAAAATTTCCATCCTCAGATCAGTAATTGCTGGGATTTCCAAAACATTTGGAATTTTTTTTCTAGAACTCCAGAAAAAATGGTACTGTTCCATGTGGGCTTAATCAGGTAGAAAAAGTTTCAAGGCTGTCAGGGTATGACTGATGGTTCCCCATATTGGTCAGGCAGCTGATGTTCCTGTTGCAGTCAGTGTTGTTCCCACTTGTATCGTGCAAGAGCCCCTGCTATGGTCAGAGATGCTTCACCCCCAAAGCTGGTATGGTCAAGGGGGGTTTCGTCACTCAGCTGTTTTGGTAAAAGCCTCTCAGGTGCACGTGAAATGGTAGAGCAGGCCTGGGGATGGAGGGGAAAAGCACCACCACAGTATACTTCTTGTTTCTTTAGAACCCCCAAAGTCTAATAGACAGTTCTATGACGTATGCTGAATATTTCTTTTTAACAGATAAATGTTTCTTATTAAACTGAAAGGTAATGGGTTTTCACCGATATTTGTACTTCATTTATGTTTGAAATACTGCTGGTGCTACATCTTGGTTACTGTGTTTTTCTGTTATAGAAATCCAATTTATTTTTAAATGATAAAGCTAAAACATGTTGGTTTTTTGGTTGGTTGGTTTGTTGATTTTTTTTTTGTTTTGTTTTTTTGTTTCCACATATTCATTGTCACTGTTTAATTACATTTACAAAGAAATGAACACATTTTTCAATACTATTGAAAAACTACAGTTCTTGTACTGTAGTTGCAGAATTTAGGTAACAGCTATATTTGAGCAAAACACAGAGGAATCATAAACTTCCTATTTCTTTATCTGCCTTCAAAGAATTTTACTTTCTCCTTTGTCTGTGTCACAATTAAAACTCGAGGCATAACTGGTTCTTTACTGCTTTCTTCTGTCCTCAATTCTCTTGCTTTCACATCTTTTTCAGAATTGTTGTGGGGTGTGTTTTTGTTGGTTTGTTGGTTTGTTTTCTTTCATTATAGGAGTGCTCAAGGCTGTGAGCAGGGTTTGCATTCTTTATTCCTAGAGGTAGACTATACTTTCAATTGTACTGATGCGTGTGCTGCTTCATTTTCTCTTTGGTTACTAACAGACCTATAGTTCTCTGTCACTAGAGACTGATGTGGTCATCAGTCATCTATCTCTTAGTCTTCAAATTCTTGAAGAATGCAGGACTGATTTACTTTTTTCCCTAAATAAAATTTGAATTCAGATTGTTTAGGGATTTTGATTTCTCTTAGGCTCTAGCAGATTTCCTAAAATCCTTGGAGACCAGTCAACATGAAAGCAATGTTTAGTTTAAAAAAACCAAACCAAACAAATTTCTGTCAATGTGAGTTTTGAGAAACAAAGAACAACATTAAGAATTTTAAATTAACAAAGTTATTTTGATACTGAACCATCAGTTTAGACTGAGATGGAATTGTAAGCAGCTTGCAGCAATAAGGAACAAGCAGGAACATTACTTTACCCTCCTTTTCCCAGATAAGTTGTTTCTAAGAGCAAATATTTTCCTTTTATTTCATTCATACAACTAATCTAGTTATAATACTTAATGCTTTTACTAGATTTATGTTTGCTTCTTTTCATGTTGATTTATTTCTCATGAGGTCTCCACAGACTTTATGCATTTTAAAGACATGATGTTTTCAAACACAACCCCTGGGGTAACCTAAGTGCATTTTCGGAACACAGTCTTTGAATACAACTTTTGTTCTTAATCCAGTCTTCCTAATTAGGAAAAATTGCATACGTCTTGTATTTTGACAGAGAGACATTAAGAATTACAATATATTTTGTCTTGCCCATATGAATGGATTATTTGCAATAATAGAGTGATTGAAGGAAAGAAGAACGCATTTAGGAATAAAATTCACTTTAATGAAGTGTAATTATCTCATGGCTGTTTGGCTGATTTTCAAATTTTTAAGAGCATCCTAGTCTACTTGACTCTTGTATTGGTATCTGAAAAAAGCGTGCATTTTATCACAGTAGAAATTATTATATCGAGCACATGGCAGCAAGAGGAAAGAAAAAGATAAACTTAGTAAAGCTAGTGTGAATGTACAAGCTGAGTTTAAATTTTACAACTCATGGAAAGACAGCCAGTGTATTTATGTTCAGTATTATCCCATTAAAAAATATTTTGAACTAGATTATAATGCAAATGGGATATGCACCATTCTCTGGAGTTCATTTATGACCAGAATATTTGTAAAAGGTATGTGTGCATATATTAGTCTGTATTTCTTACATGTATTCTAAAATTGTAAAAATGTTTGCCGTGTCTTTGTCAGGTTGTTATGAATAATAACTGATGCAGAAAATAAAGCATCAGTTAAAATGTAACATATTAGCAAATGTCTATTTTCATATGGAAGTTTTTCAAAGTTGCATTTAAAATCAAAATGAGCTTTATAGAAGAACTTACAGCACCTTATCTTATTATGCATTGTAGATCTCACAGAATTGTTCACAATAACTAATATGTAGACCATTTTACCATTTGGTTTTGGCAGTATTTTCTGTGGTAGCAAAAGAAATTTATTCAAAATGGTTTGGAATTTTACAATCCTAATTAAGCTGGTTTATTACATTATCAGGTGCTTACATTGTCTTTTGCTTCATAATGCTGTCAGAAGTACTTCAAGTGGGATGCAATTACTTTTAAAGTTAGTATCAGCAGCTATTATATAATATTGAATTAAAATCTGTTGAACACCCTTGACCTCAGAGACAGTTTGTCATGAAGGCAGAAATTAATCATGTTAGCTATGCTTGATCTCATGGAGACAGTACAAATTTAGAAACTATATAAACATGGATAGGTAATTATTTTGAGTATTACTGGACTGTGATACCATAATAGCTTCATAATAATTAGGCATATTAAGCAAGTGATGGAGTAATATAACAGTAGACTAAGTAATTCTTTCCCCATTCTATCATAAAATTACTAAAAATTGCTAAAAATATCAGCTCCCCCCCCAATTTTAAAGCATTAAAATATAAGTTCAAATGTAAGTATGAAATCTGAAATTTTGACTTTTCTCACTTTTGACTATTTTTACTTTACTGTAGTTAACTCAATTCCTCTTGAGTCTATCATTTTTCCATTATTACATAGATTTCTGTGTTTGATTTGTACAGTTACTACATAGTTCTTGAGATCTTTGGGTTTTAAGTATCTATGTTTTTTAAGATCTCTTCAAGATCTCTAAAATTTTTCTATCCTTCTGTTTTCTGACTTCTGGTAAGTTTTCTCAGATATTTAAGTACTTTATATGGGAAAGAACCTAAAGAGAGTATAAGAAGTAGCGAACCAAAACAATCACAGTATTAGAAATTGAAATTCAAGTCCTTTGCTTTCCGTTGATCTGTGTAATACAGGTTTTAAGTTTCTGGCACTGAAGAAAAGCCAAGGCAAGTGACCCTTGCATTCTGATAAATTCAGTCCTTCACAGCTTTCATTATAGCAGTGAGAAATTCAGATCTCAGCTGTCTGACATGAGGACATGTGCCAGTGATTTCCACACATATATCTGAATATATAAATCTAATATATCCATTTTTTAACAATTACGGGTCAGGACAAGTACCAATTAGGGTTTAGCAAGCAGTAACTAATGTGTATTTCAGCATAAACTACTGTATTTGGATGAATATGAGGTTGTAACACAGCTCAAGAATATTCCTTTTCTGTGTGGAATTATTTCCAAAGCACCACTTCAGCTATAACAATGATTTAAACTAACATTATTCCTATTACATTGTCATTATCATTAAAGTCGTTCAGAACAATGACCAGTATCAGTCAGAATGCCCTTCTGTCAGAAGAGGGAAACTGTTCCTCTCCATTCCATATTTCCAGCCCTCCAATGTTTGCAGTCCTAGTGCGAGTCAGAAATCAGCTACCATACTCTATTAAGTATATAAAAATTGTCCAGATGTCATAAAAAAAAGAAAAAAATCAGGGAAAATCTAGAAATGTGTAGTATTGTCTCCTATCTTATTAACATGTTGTCTATAGTCAACAAAAGTCCTAATTTAAGTATAATCTAGCTCCAGAACTTCTTTATTCAAGTCTTACCCAGGGGTCAAAAAATCCGACAGAGAGCTTAGAGATTCTTTATTGTGTTTTATACCATGTCAGGTTTTTTTTTTTCCATTGGTAAAATACCAATGGCCTCTCTTTGACGAATGGAGTGACATTGTAAATGGTATTTTGCCAGATTTTTTTAATGGTATTCTGTTAAAATAAAATCAGTACTGAAGAATTAAGTTTCTAGAGGCTTCACTGGTTTTCTCTTGCAATTGACTTTGCCAGTGCAGATCTGAGGCTGAAGCCACTGATGGAAAAGTATGACCAGATGAGATTTTAATTCACACTTTTCCCTATGTCCACGGAAGACTGTGCAAAATAAAATTATTCGTAGTTCTGTAAGGGTATTTCCTAACAATTGTAGGACACAGAAAAAAATATTTAATAGTAGCTATGGTTTTTGAAAAATATATTTGAAAACACTGCACAGCAATACACTTTTTTTTTTTTCTGGATTAAGGTCAAGATTGATTGAAAGCTGGGAAACACCTCCACTATCCTTTTTTCTCTGCTAAAAGTTTAAAATTAACTTCCATAAACAAACAGATTTTTGTTAATCCAGTGGGAAATGATAGAAAATGGATCTTCAATTCAGAGACAGCATATTGTGATTAAAAGTCCCAGTGAGGTTCATAGTTCTTTTTCCATAGCATAAGCTGGACTCTGATCTGTTTATGGCTCCTGGGAGAACAATACTGTAGTATAATTTTCACATGTGAATGTAGCACTTTTCCTGCCTTGCATAAATCATTCTTTGAAGAAATTTTACAAGGCTCTATTGGAAGAAAAAGCTGTGCAAGACATACACAATATGTGTAGGAAACAGACTCAGATGTGACTCAAAATCATGCGGCACTAAACCAAGCGGAAAATATGGAGGAAGAGGCCAGAAACAAAGGCTAAGATAGTTTAGAAACACAATCACAGAATTACAGAATCACAGAATGAAGTAAGTTGGAAAGGACCTTTAAGATCATCTAGTCCAACCTATGACCTAACACCTCCTCATCAGCTAAACCGTGGCACTGAGTGCCGTGTCCAGTCTTTTTTGAAACACGTCTAGGGATGGTGACTCCCCCACCTCTCTGGGCAGAAAATTCCAGCCCACAATCATTCTTTCAGTGAAGAATTATTTTCTAACATCTAACCTAAACTTCCCCTGCTGCAGCTTAAGACTGTGTCCTCTCATTCTACCAGTTGTTGCCTGGGAGAAGAGATTGACCCCCACCTGACTACAACGTCCTTTCAGGAAGTTGTAGAGAGGGATAAGGTCACCTCTGAGTCTCCTTTTCTCCAGGCTAAACAACCCCAGCTCCCTCAATCATTCCTCATAGGGCTTGTGTTCCAAGCCCCTCACCAGCCTCGTTGCCCTCCTCTGGACGCGTTCAAGCATCTCAACGTCCTTCCTGAACTGAGGGGCCCAGAACTGGACACGGTACTCGAGGTGTGGCCTCACCAGTGCCGAGTACAGGGGAAGAATGACTTCCCTGGTCCTGCTGGCCACGCTATTCCTGATACAGGCCAGGATGCCGTTGGCCTTTTTGGCCACCAGGGCACACTGCTGGCTCATGTTCAGTCGGCTGTTGACCAGTACCCCCAGGTCCCTTTCTGCTTGGGCACTGTCCAGCTACTCTGTCCCCAAAATGATGATATGGAAATTATGTCTTAGAGTAAAATAATATGTTATGTTCAAATGTTTAACTTTTTCCTGTAGTTTTTGTGTGTATCAGCATGCATATGATTGGATGATTTCTGAAAGTTAAGACAATGCACCTTTCAGGAAGCATCTAAGAATGCACTTTTTTCCCCTTGTAGCAATAAAATGGCATCCCTGGAACTTTTAGTCCAGATCAAGAAAGAAACGAGTGAAATCTCCCATAACTGGAAAAAACTAAGAAAGGCAATTTTTATTTCAAATTAAATGCATTCCCTAACAAAACTCAAAGCAGCTGAGGTTGAAATAAATGTTACTTCAACTGAGATATTTTAAGCAGAAAAATCTCTGGACAAATGCAAAAGCCGTCAAAACTATTGGGCTGTCCTTTGCAGCTGCTATAATGTGTCAGCATGCCGACTTTTTTGTTTCCATGTTTGGTTGCTGGTTGCCATCTACTGTACCATTCTACTTCAAAGAGTTCTGCTTTGTATCATTGTATATACAGGAAATACGATTGTATATACAGAAAATATATATATATATATATATATATATATATATATATATAGGCTCTTAGCACTCTTATTTTATTTTGTATGTTTATTCTACCTAGGCCTTCTTTTATAAGGTTTCTGCATATGCATTCGTAAATGAGATGTCAAGACATGAGGTTTCTATCTGACAGAAATTTATCTAGTGATCTGATCTCCACAATAATCTATCCTACACTGGATGACAGGAGTTATGAGAGACTTGGTCCTGTGTCCTACCACTGGACATGAGAGTATTTAAATAGTGTGAAGTGAGGCACCAAAAGTAAAATATTAACTGTCATCTGTCACTGCAACTCATCCATGTACTTCCATAAATTATTATTATGATCAGTTTGTCAAATGTAGACTATTTCAGTGTAAGAAATACATGGTCTATCAAGAAAAGCTCATAAGATAAAATATAGAAATCATATTTTTTTCCTAAATAAAACCAGGAGATTTGTCTGTGGAGGTTTCATTTATTGTTTATCTCTTTGAAAAGCATTTGCTAGTTAAACAGTAATGCTGAGATGTAGTAAAACTAATTTTAAAGCATAGGCTTTCATGAAAGTAAGACTAAATGGAAAGGCAAACAGGTGATTTTGAAATGTGGTAGTGACGTGGTAAGAAAGCACATCTCTAAAGAAGTGAACTTTTAGTAACTCCATTGTCAGATTTGCTTTTTCATTTTGACTTTCTTTATTCTCCCAGAAAAGTCCTATTTCTACCATAACTGATATTTTGCCATTTTGGAACAAGGAGTTTGCTTGTTTTGAAGAAAGTAAGTCAGGAACTTTTGGAAGGGTTTTCTGGCAAAAGTTTCAGGAACTCTTTTGCGATATTCATAGCAGCCATCTATAAAGGAAATATTATTTTTGAGTCAGTCTGTCTCCATCTCTTGTGTTAGAGTTTCAAACATCAGGGCTAAGCTAAGCAGGACTTTGACAAAAATACTTGTCGTAGAAACTAGTCTTCATTTATTTCCATTCTATCATCCTCAATCAATTCTAAAGTTTGATAGATCGATGATTACAGGTTTTTTTCTTTCTCTTTGTCTTTTTTCTTTTTCCACAGCCTTGGTTGTTATAATTTTGTCTTACAGACTTGTAGGGCAAGTCTACAACGATAGAAGTAGTAAACTATTGACCTTAATGGAAAAAAAAGAAGAAAATTCCCTTATTCCCTGCAGACAATGTTTATTATTAGGTATCTATTTAGAGACCCCCCAAAAAAAAAAAGCCAAGTTTAATATAGCTCCTGAAGCATCTTGGATTTAATGGAAGCACAGATGCTCAGTTGCCAGGAAACTTGATAGTAAGAATGATGGCTACCACTTAAAAAGTCTCATTTTGAAGAGTGTTTACAGAACCTGATTGTGACCATGGTAAGGTGAATATAACTGTGAAGACCAAATTTTATGGTTGTGAAAAGCAGCATAGTCTAAGACATTTTCAACAATTATATATGCATATAAAACCTCAGTGATAAATTTGGATTTTATTTTTACTTCTCAGCCAAACTTACTCAGAATGACAAAGGTCCATTTGTACACTTCCCTTCTTTTCCGATTAAAAGAGAAAATTGTTTTAAGAGTTTCTTCAGGGAATTGGTACTACTGAGAAAACTATTGCTTTTTGCTCCCCCCCCCGCCCCCCAAATATCACTACACTATAAGAGTAATATTATCATATAAAAGGTTTACGTTTGATTTTCCTTTTTTTATTTTTATTCTTTTTTAAATTTTATGTTAATAGTTGCATAGGCCACAGTCAACCTACTCCTAATGAGGGAGAGATTTTCCTGTTCTGTGCAAAACTGTATCCTTCAGTTGGTGCTACCTACAGAAAGGGTGTGAACTATAAGAACTTGAATGTCACGGCAAAAATTGGATTACAAGTGGGTTTGTGTCCAGGATTTCTTCTTTCTTAAAATTAATCCTTAATTAATTCCTTAAGTTGGAAATTGCTGTTTTCTTATCTGAAGATCAGAAAGATCCTTCCATAGTTTTTCTGCATACCACTCCTATGACATTGAATGATGAATATTTTGTCTAATTCAGTCTAATTATATGGTGTAATTAATTGAATTTTGTCTCTTCAGATATCCCTAGTTCATGTAGGTCTATGCTTATTGAAGCCAGCTTCAACTTGAATGACTGAAGCTGGATTGTCTTTTTTTCCTCATAGACCCTGGGCAGGAGGTCAGCAAACAAATTTTATTATTTCTGGTTGTTGGGAGCTATCCATTTAAATGAATGATTAATAATTTTTCTGCAGGAGGTCTTTACTCTAGGTTGAATAGATTCAAGACTAAGCTATAAAGACAGGCAAGAGGTGTGAAGAAGACAGAATGCAAGTATTTTAAATTTTCCTTCTTTCTAATTTTTTTAAATTCTAATGCTAAATATGCTTTTAAATTATTTGTTTTTACAGTCTGCAGCAGTAACTTGCACTGAAACCTGTTTTATTTCATGCATATTATCCTTTTTATAATACCTAGTTTTGAGAAGAAAAGGTCTCCCAACAATGTCTGGCTCAATCCTAGTGAGTGTTTTATCTGAACCAAACGTAAGAACGGAAATAGACTTTACCTTTCTTTGTTGTTATTTTGGAAGAAACACTCTATTTTTATAAATCTGGTTATATTTATCTAATGTGAGGTGCCCTGATGAGGAATTTTTTAAAAAATAATTAATTAATTAAAATAAATAAATAAAGGGAGAAGATAATCTGGTTAAGGAATGCACTTTTTTACACATACTCAAATTTAAACAGCTATTTCCCTCCTGCTTGGAGATCTGTCACACTTACTTACCTTCTGTAAGTTTCAAATGTGTAAAAGATCTGCTCACTGTGTGGACTAAGGTCAGAGAGTTTTATGCTTGTGCTTTATGCTCAAGAGCATGACACTTGCACATTTACGCAAAAGAAAGCTTGGCTATACATGATACATGCTTGACATGAACTTCAGATTACTCATAGTTTTCCTTCTAAAAAGGCATTAAATAATAGAGCAAAGTTCTAATTACTGTGTAGTGCAGCCATGATAAAAAAATACCTAACAAATTTTGAAAATATTAATCTGATGAGGTTTAAATCATGTTGTGATTATAAAAAATAAGTTGTGAATATAAGTGATGTGATCCAAATGACTGCCTGGCAGTTTTTGGCTTGATAGTTTTGATAGTGTGGAGCTAGTTCTGATCTAATTGGGGTAGAGTTAATAAATTGTGATTACATTGCATAAAAGGGATGGCTATGTCAGCTTTTCCATGTTGTTGGAGAGGGTGTAAAAGTTTTTGAATTTTTCAAAAGAGATCCAGTTTTCTCTTTTCCACCATTTTTTTACTTTGTTAAAAAATTCCCTTATTGTATAGGTTTAAACAGTTAGTAGATGACTACTGACTTCTGACTTTATAGGCTGTAGGACTGTGGGAAAGTTAGGAGTAAAGTTGATCTGGATACCATATAACTGGCCCTACCCTACTGCTGAAATTGAGGCAGAATTGAGAAAAAATAGACGTGCCTTTAAAACTGGAGGAGATGGGGTGGGAGGAAGATAATACTTCTAGTATATCTTCAGGGATGTCTCTTGACCCTTACTGGATGAAATTCCTAACTAGCTGTCATTAAAACACATGTGCCCAAGACATAAAGAAAGGTAGGAAACAGTAGTGTTTTAGTCTAAGAGAACAGAGATCCTCAGCTGGATAAGTCAATTTTAAGTTTAATTTTATGATATTCATTAGTGTCTTTAATTCTACATGTTAAAGACTGTGAAGTTATTTTCAGTAATAGCAGGTCCCAAGGTATTTGGAACTTATGTAGCCATCCAGTTCCTTCTTTTGCTGTTTTGATCCAATGAAAATTTTTCATTGTGTCCTTATGGACTGCATATACATAAGAAACATGGAAAACATTTAATCTGACTCAGTTTTTATATATTTTTTCCTATAAATACGTATTTAATTTCCTCCTTTTAATTGTAATTCCATGATCTGTTCTACTGTATTGTACCTAACAATCTTTGTAGGGTGTTTTTAGGATTTAGGAGTTAATGTTTCAATATTGCCTTCAAAATGCAAATAGCATATAAGGTTTTATTCACACTAATAAATTTATAACTGTGAGGTATCATTTTCTGACATAGCAGTATAAGCAATGAGATGTCAAGTTTATGTTTGACCTTGAAGATGCTCAGTGATACTTCTGGAGCTTTTCTAAGATGGATAAAACTGCCTATTATCTGCAATCTACCCAAACTGTGGCAGCATTCTCTCCCTGTTATGACTTCTGTTCAAACCTGCAACAATTAATTTATTCAATTGAGATGCTATCTGTTTTTTATTCAACTTCATAATATTGACACTATGCACAATGATTTTATTTGGTTTTTTTAGAGGTATACTTTCTTGAGCCCAATTCCAAGCTTTGACAAGTAATAAAGACAACAACAAAATAATTAGATGACTTTGCTAATAAACTTCTAGAATATCCTGTGTATTTTATTTCCATTTTTGGGGAAAAGAAAAATGTAGCTGAAGTTTATTTCATCAGAAGGAGGCAGAAAAGATTCCAAATACAGAAACTGATAGTCATGGCACTATAAGAAATCTATATTGAATAACTGTAAACACATCAGCAGAAGTTTTAGGGGTGTTTTTAATTGTTAGCTTCAAATATTGTCAATCATAGATACTTTCAATTGTTTAAAAAGTAGTTTGCATAAGCTATTCATGAAATTCTCTGTCATCAATATATGTTACTTAGACTGAGAACAGAAATAGGTGTTACTAAGTATGCACTGTCTTTTTTATAACATTTTTTTTCTTTGTGAAATAAAATACCATGTTTCAGTGATGACCTATCCTTGTAGTATTCCAGCCTGTCACACTGGCCACAGCTATGACACAAATAGAACATGATAGTACTTTGTGCTCCTGAAAATGCGGGCATGCTGTAGCTGCTTTTACTGTCTCGTTGCTGTTGTTGGTGACTGAGTCAGGAAAGAAACAGAAGAAAGAAAGGGGGAAAAAAGAAAAAGCAAAAGAAAAAAGAAAGGAATTTTTAGTCATTGACTTAAATGTATGTCATTTGAATGACATATTTACTGTAAGCCATGTATTCTCCTCCTTTTTTGCTAATAAAAAAGCAGGGTTGGTTTTTTTTTAAGCAATCTTACCTCTGCTGAAGGCAGTTAAATTATCACTGCCTTATTCCTGAATCTAACCCCGTGTTTCCCTTTGATCATATTCACATCACCGTCATCTTTCAGCAGTGTGTGCACATTTTTCATATTGGATACCCCAGATAAGTAAATTTTATGTTCTCTTCAATAGACGGATAATCAGGGAAAGGACGTAGGATTTTCAAAGTCATCTGAGAAGCAAGGGGCTAAAGGATCATCAATTCCACCGAGATAAGAGAACTTGACTCCTTCAGATTCTTTGAAAATAAGGAATGGAATAAATGATTCTGCCCTAAGTCTCAGAAAAAAAAATCTTGTAGAGGAGAAAAAATTTGGAGGTCCCAAGTCCTTTTGTATTACATTGCCTTTGTAACAGAGACACCAAAATGAATACATACAAACAGACTTCACAAAACATTAAGTAGAAAAACAGATATATCTCATTTTATCTTCTTATCAGCACTCATTGGGGTATTATGTATCTGTCAGATGATATGACCAGTGAGCTCTCTAGACACACTCTTGCTTTGCTTTTGATGTATTAAATCAAACATGAATACTGTGTCGACTTTTCATTTGCTGTGCTCATTTCTAATATTACTCACATGTCTTCATATAATTCATGGATTCTTTTTCATAATTAAGTTGGGTTTTTTTCAAGGAAAAAATTATGCATTAGTGTGAGATTAAGAGAAATTTGATTTTCTTCCTTAATTAACTATTTTGATGGAGGAATTTGGTGTAGCACAAAAAGATAAGATGTATGTAACAGTTTAAATATATCCATTGAAGTTGATCACATTACTATAGGATTGAATTAATGAGGGAATAAATCAGTGAAATAATACATAATCAAAATGAATATTTAAGATCCAAACCCAGTGTGATAAAATACAAGTCTAAATAGAACATGCATTTCTTTGAAGTAGAATAAATTCATCTTTATAACTAGTGTGCACACTTTGAGTGATGTTCTTTTTCATCACAGGACAATTTCTTGTGCTAAATTTCATCTTGAATGGAACCACAAGATATGCAGAAGGAGCAAAGTCAAATATTAGTTTTAAAATGTGCTTTTCAGTGGTAGGATGATATATGTAAATTTATATATTAGAGCTACTGAAACTATTCACGGTGTTTAATGTAGCTGACAACCTTCCTATAATGCACCTCATAATTTTTTCAAGAAATATGGCAATTGGTCTAAAAATATTAAGCAGCAAAACAATTATTGACATTTTTTCTCTCAACTGTAATAATGAGAATTATAAATTATATGAAGCTTTTTCATGTTTGTTGGATGATGAGAATAAAGCAATTATTGTCATGGCAAATTGCCATCTTTTAATCTTTTGCTAAAAATTTATTCGTCTCTAAAATCTCGTATCTGGTGTCCTGTGTGGACAAGCCCAATCCAATTGACCGAGATGTGATGAGGTGAACTGCAGGATGAGAATTCTCTGTTAACTCCTCCTCCCTGGTAGCTGTCAGGTGAACAGTCACCTTTTCAGCCAACAAGGCAGGTGATCAGTATTGGTAATACCAACAGAGAGAACATGTCTCGAGCATCTCTGTTCCCTTTGCATCTGTAAGACTCCATACACAGACTTCGGGCAAATTAATTAGTTTGCCTGGAAAGAAAAAGCATTGCATGATATTGCAGTGTCATTTTTCAGATGTGTTAGTCAAAGCAAATTTTAGAGAGAAACTCACTACTGCATCTTGAAGTAACCTGTGCACGTGCCAAGAGCTGAAGACAGGGGACGGCAGCCACATCAGAAGAAACAGGCAGTATATTGGCAGAAAGATCTACAGTGCTGATAGCACAGCAGGTGCCCTAGCAGTTACAGGCAGTATTTTTTGTTATAGGTGAAAGAGCAGTTTCCACTCCTTTCTGTGTTCAACTTTGATGTTGTCAGTGTTAAGGAATGTCTTACATCTCTATTCCTTTAGAACTTTGCTAATAACTTTTTATGGGTAGGTTACACTAATATACTTTAATATACTCTTTTTAATGTAACTTTTAGGAAAAATAGGTATCTGTAATCTAAGCTGTTTTTCCTGACAGTAACAAAACTCAGCTTGCTTCAAACCTTTGCTGTTTAAAAAGAAAAATGAAAGGTGAAATCAACAAAACAAATTGTATTTTTGAGTGAGTGACTCAACAAGAGAGTTCTCCCATGAGAATTTTTGAGTCTTTTGCCTTATTTCAACTTCATGAACACCTGCAGAGTATCTCACCTACTATGCAAGGACTTCCAATCTAAGGACATACAGCATAGTGAAACCATGGAATAGTTCTTGACAAATGATACAAAGCAAAAGTCCATGTAATTTAAGTATATTTTTTTATGGTATCTAGCAAGTCTCTAAGGTCATCTGGATGATGATACAGGTGGTAGATATAGGTGTAGCTCTAAAAGGGGGTGTACAAAGCTTGAGATTTAGCCTGTTGACTTTCGTCCACACAAAAGTCACTTAAAATGAACAAGATGAAAACAGGACTGGAGGTGAGTAAATCAGGAGTTCATAGCAAATCCTGCTCCTTTACAGCACCTCCTGCTCAAGGTTCAGAAAAACCTGCATTGTCAGGAAAGCTTATAATGGATTATAACTAGACCTTTTCTTGCCTAATAGCTGGAAGCTGGAAATATCTACTTCACAGTAGGTAACCAGTCTGTAAAAACGCCAATAAAAAGGAGCTTGCCTCCTGAGTTTGCTTGGCACACATGGGAGGGAGGGACAGGGAATCACTACCTCCTGCAGATGTGTTATACAATGCTGAACAGGGACCAGTGCTGGGGCGGGGGTGTTCACCTTTTCAGGGCTAACTGAAGGTTACCTTTTTCATTCTTTTGCTCTTAATTTAATTTTTTTATTCTTAGTCGTGTCCTTGTAACACTTGCAGTACTTGATTGTGTACTGCAGCAGCGGGGCCTTTTTCCCTAACAATGCTGGCTCCTGAACTCTCAGTCATGGAGACTAGAAAACATGAACTTAAGTTCTGAAAGCATAAAGGATAAAGCATATCATGAGCCATGAGGCTTGTAAAATTCTTAATGGTGCCTTATCCTTTATCCTACAGGCTACAATAGCCTATAAACTATGCCAGCTTCAGGTGTGACTGAATCTTTTATGCAATTTCTGTTTTCAAGAATCTTTGGCCAAGTAATGACATGAGTGCTTAAAGCCAAAATGGCAGCATTTTTAGCAGTAAGAATAGAGAATTGGTAATAGAAAGGAGCCTTTTTTAGATCCTCTGTCTCCTTCACCTGTGGATTCTTAATATTTCCTGGAAATAACCTAGAGGAATAAAATACCTATCTGTAAAATGCCCCTTCTGTCTGCCTTGTATTTCTGTGCTGTTTTTGCAAAAAAATGAACACTGTCTTTGAGTTACAGTCCTTTTAATGCTGCTGAAATTATTTTTTCTTCTGCCTTCCTATTATGATACCTGTCTGTCCAAAAGATGTCAGGCTCACCAGGACAGTGAATCAAAAATTTGAAAGCTGATAGATCTGGCAATCTCATTTAGTAACATTCACTGCTTTTAACTCAAGCTACTCTTTTTCCCTAGTTTTCCTGACTTCTCCTGGTTTTGGCTACCCAAATCACACTCCAGACTTGTGTTTCATGTGAAGAATATAATCTCCAGTATGGTCACAAGCATAAGTGTCGGTAGTCAGGGCAAGGTCGCTTGTACATTCCTTACAGAGATGTTCTAGATGATGATCAATGAGAGCAATGAGGAAACTCTTCCGGGATTTATCTGCCCACAAAACGCTCTGATGGGGACCCTCTACACTGATGCGCTTCTTTTCACATTCAGATTAAATGTTTTCTACATTATCTAGCATCTGCTGTGGATTATGTAAATCTGTTTAAATATTCAACCTCCTGACTGATGTAGGAGAGTTCATGCCAAACACAGACCCATCTCTCTGTTGAATTCCTATTCATTTGCTAAGGCAAAGTTTGTTCTCCACACACTCAAGTTTAGATAACTTGGAAACCATTTTATCTCTGTGTAACTCCTTGATAGCTGCAATCAGCGGGGTCATTTTAGTGACTTTTGTTTTCCAGGGTCTAGTCTTCTGGTTTTCTAAAAGAACTGTGATTGGGGAGATGGGGATGTGTTAGCTTCGCTGAAAGGCTGCAAAATGTCAGGGGGGAAAGTAAAACTACTTTAGGGTATAGTGTAAATCAAAATTGGGATTAGCACTTGAATCTTTTTGCAAGGAAGTTTCTTTACATTCGGTCCTTGTACACTACAGTCAAAAGGAACGACAAATGTTTATTTAGTATGCGTGTGCAGTATTTCTGTATAGAACATAAAAGGGACTGCTAAGTGCACATGAAATGTGTGTGCAGTATGATTCCTGAAATAATACCATGGTACTGTAGCAGCTACATAATGAATTGTTTACGAAGAGGTTATCTGGTTTCCTGCTTGCTTAAACAGTCATCAAACATAAACAAACAAACCATTTAAAGTGTCTTTTGTAAAGGCTCTTTTGCTCTCAATGAGTTTTGTACACAGGAAAGATGATGGACTGACTGGCCTTAAATGGTAAATACTTCAATCACTGAATTTCAGCTAAGAATTATCTTCTGTTCATAACCCTTTCGATGAGCCTGTATTCTACCCTTCAATTAATGTATTTAAGTATTTAATATAGTAATTTATTTTTTATTATTCTATTTGTTTTGGTAATCTTAACTAATCTTAACAAGTACTGACAAAAATCTGCTTTTTTAAGGTAAAATATTCCAGCAATATTGTAAGCTTTACTTGTGATGGGTGTATAGCATTTTTTCCCTTGCAATTAATAGCTACATTGTGCATTTCAGCTCTTTCTCTGAGATGTTCCTTTCATTAGGTGCAAAGGTTTTGCCTGGTTTTAAAATTTGCAATATAATTTTCAGTACTTGACGGATGTTTGCATTATAAGACAATAAAACCAAGACAAGATTGAGAGAGAGCTAAGATATTTCACCATTCTAGCTAGTTTTCCAGAGCTGTTCACAGGAGTGTGTTTGAGTGCTGATAAGGCACTAACTATATTAAAAAGACAGAGGCAGAGCATAAGTATTGTTTTTCCTTTTCAGTCACTAAAGGATGATTCCTCCACGCATTAGCAAAAAATGCAAAACCAAGGAACATTTAGTACATATTAAAGTTTTCAAGATGTACATCTTAAGAGAGGTAATTTTTTCTTTAAAGATAAATGAAATACATCTGGTATTTTAACTTCTCTTTATTGTTTCTAAACTCATTAGAGACTGATTGCTTAGAAATCACAGCTGTTTGATGAGGTCAATAGGAGCCGAAAAACCTATACAGGCCAATTTAACGCTTCATAATTGGTAATGCAATTTGGAATGTGAACTCCTTAACATTTAGACAGTTACAATGTTTGTGGAGGAAAAAAATAACTGAATAGATATAGTTGTGAGCTGTATCTTTTACCTTGGTGGTCTTTTTTCCTGCTTGACCTTTATTATGTGTCTTATTTGTTTTAATGGATCCTGTGACCTTGGAGGGGATAGAGGTGTTCCTCCTCACCCAGCCTCACTAAAAAAAGGTACTGCTTGAAATAAATCATGCTATTTAAACTATATGCCAAAAGTATATTTTTTTGCCAAATGAGGTCATCACCTCTATGATACATCTGGCCTCTTATCTTCCTGGCACTTTTTCTTCTAACCTCAAATTGCCGCGCCAGTGCCAAAAGAGTAGAGCCACTAGAAAATTATATTTTCATTGTCAGCAAGCGGAAATAAATTTGTACACTACTATGGTCTGAGAATGACTGTGTGATAAAGTGTGTAACATATGTTATTCAACGTTTTTCCTAAAATGGCAAAGGCTGGATTTGCAGGAAAAAAAGCCCCAATCCTCCTAGATACATAAAGTTTAATGTTTATTGTATATCATGTGTACATCATTAGCTATAACAGATGAAAATGTTTCTTTTTAGACATATCCATCAGAATAGTGTAAGCAGTGTTCTGCTAAAGAATATTTAAAGCAGGAGAAATGTGCCCATAGCATCTCTGCAAACTCAGATTCACTCTAGACTGACTGTAGCACATAACGTGTAAAGCTGAGACTTAGTGTTATAGGTGGATTTTCTACAAAGACTGGATAAGTCATGCAAGTGAAAGAGTCTACACTGATGTGCCATTATATGGGAACTTCAATATCTTTATGTAACAGGGAAGAAAGAAAACATTTTTTTTTACAGTTAGTTGAATCTAAATGAGTACACAAATAGTCTACAGAAAATTAGGAAAATTGTGGTCTAACTAGACCTAAAATGAGTTTTAGTCACATATTGAACTTTCTTTTTATGATTGTAGCATGAAGGCTGAAATGCTCGTGTTATTCCCTAATATATTAGTAAGCCAAATAGTTAACGCATTCTATATTGAAACATCAGCTATTAGACTGATGGCATCCTATGGTTCAGAGTGCAATGAAAACATTACAGAAGACTAGTTTTGCAAGTATTTGTGAGACTCTGAATAGCAGCTTGTATTTCACAGCCAAGTATCCAGTATCCAGGACAGGATTTTTCTTTTCTCTTCAGATGCGCCCCCCCTTCCCCCTCCCGCTTCTCCCTTTTTCCCTTTTACATCCTTGGTCCCTCTCACAGTTACTCTGTGGTGTTGAATCCAATCCGCAGGCGAGGGGAATTTCGGTCCAGCTTTTTCAGGGAGCCGCGGATACACACAAAGTTGGCTGATGTGCCATTCAGCATCCCAGCAGCTCTTTCTCTTCACACTCGCAATGGCAAAGCTTTGTGCGGATGCACTGCTGGATGCTCTGAACTAAAACCGTCTGGGGGAACTTAGCAGGTTCTGGACAGCCTTTTAAAGGTAAGGATGCGAAAATAGGCGTGCTGGAGAAGGAATCTGCCGGTGGAGAGCGTGGCGTGTTAGTGCTGTGCAGGCTGCATCTTAAGTCTCCCGTTCTGATGCAGGAGTCTGTGAGCAGTAGGTGGGAGGGGATGCTTTTGTACTTGAAATAAGAAGCCCCAGATTAAGTGTTATCGCAGTGACTACTTTGGAGCTTGTGACAAACGGTGCGGTGATCAAAGCTGTCTGAAAATACCTCTGTCAATTATTTATCTGCTCCCAAGTTAAACCTAACTGTATTAAAAACAGCAGTAGAGGCCAGCAGCCCAAAGCTGCAAGGTGCTTTGAACATCTCTTCTCGTGCTGCTTTTTGAAGTCCCCTTATTGCAGTCAGTTTGGTTGAATACTCTTGAGAGAGCATTTCATGCACACTTATCTCTATTGGAGCCTTTTATTTTTTTATAATCCACCAAGGAACTGTATATTTTAACAATAAAAGGCCATTTTTAATGCTCAAATCTCATACTGTGCTTAAATATCTTTTAAAATACTACTTTTAGAGCCATATAGATGTCTGTGCATTTAGGTTATAATTGAGTTTCATTCAAATGTTACAATAGCTAAGGACTTCACTAAAATGTATTCTAAAATTTAATTTCACTTGTAAAGCAGTTGAGGCTTTTTGCTTATTATAACCTGTATTAGTAATGTTGTTTTTACTTTTGGGTGGTCTGCTTCATCCCTTTATGTATCTGGCTGCTTCAGGTTAATGGTATATAAAATGTCAGAATAACATTAAAAAATACAAATATTGATGCTCATAGACTGTTCAGGGGTTTACTACTTTGATGATAAAGTGGCTTTTGTTTTGTAATAATTTCCAAGTTTTTTCCAGTATTTTTTAATCTCAAAAGAGAACATGAAGTGCATAGTGTTTTTGAAGTTTATTCAGATAGTGTTTTAACAAACAAACAGCACCCCTGCTCCTGTAGATTTCTAGTGGTGTGCTTATTAGACAAATGTTTGTGGCAGCATGCATTACTTCTTAAAGTTTCCACCTGACAATAACTCTGAAAACCTTCTTTATGAAAAAGTACAGAATGCTTGTTTTCCCCAATCTTTAACCATTTATTTTCTAGTAAACTTCTTTTGAAATTTAGTGTATAATTTTTGTCTTTTTGCAATTGCATGTGTTACCCCGGGCTGGTATTTTTTTTTTTTTCTGCTGTTTCTTGCGGAAGTATTTGACAGTCATTACCATGCATTTTCCAGTCAGAGTCTAGAGTAAGTTAAAGCCCAAGATGATATCAGATGAATTTTTCATTTTAAATGAGGTGTTCCAGGTAATAACATGAAGCAGAAAGTATGATTTTTTGCATACCACTGTTAGCATAGTTCATAGAAAGTATGAAAAGAGATTATGTATTTTAATAATTAAATGACTTATGGAATTGCAGATTGATATTTTCAATGGTTTTTCATTACAGTTTCTGCCATTGAGGCACTGTGAGGGCTTTGAGAAAGATGGAGTGCTGTAATTACCAGGTGCACATGTTCATTAATCCTTCCTAGCTAGAAAAAGCTTCAAGTTCTTTTCCAGTGGCATATTCGTAAAGCTATAAATATATAAATTGTGTCAGCCAAGAAGTCACACAGAATGGAGGCTCTTTTTGAGTTCAATTTCATGCACTGTTGCTTTGGTCTTGTGAGGGAATGCTTTGCATTCTTCATGATGGATATTTCATCCTCTTTCTAATAAAAGTTCAGAAAACAAGCTGTTAGGTCATAGATTATTTAATCTCAAATATGTGTGAATAATTTAAAACAAGTATTCCTGAGCATAAAAATATATAAAAATAGCTTTCTTATGGGAAGACAAAGCAGAAGAGTTGCTAAGATAATTTTAAATCTTAAACATAACATTTTAGTAAACAAATTAAGAAAGCTAGAGTTTAGAGTTAAGAAAAAGGATGTCAGAGGAACATCTACAATGCTCTGTGGTTTTTTTTTTTCCTTTATCTAGATACTGACAGGTTAAATAGCAAGGTGATGGAATACTGCAGTTTTATTTTCTGACTTCCTTTTAAATACTCTGATGTAATTGTCAGTCTTTAACTTAACATGATCAGAAAGATTAGTAAATCCATTTGTATCTCTGTCTATTTCCATGTGGATGTCTATACATAAGCATTTAAGTATTGTATTTAATTACAGAGCTTTAGAGGTAATTTTCATCAGATGCTATTTTTAATAGATATTTGAAACATGCAATGGCATCTTTAAAATGCCTATATATAATTTCTCTGTGAACATGCATATATGTATGTGCACCTTTTGAAAATATTATTGTTAGCATTTACTGGAACTGCACTGAGATGTTGATTTTACAGTCAATTCCCTGTCTCCAACCTGCCATTTGACATATAGGACTGTTTCAGGACTACATATCAATTTGTTTGAAAAAGCACTAAACTGTGTATTTCCTTCAGTCACAACTGTCAGTAATTTTAGGCTCTCTTACAAGTTCAGAATTAGGGTCTTTTTTGTTGGAGAAATTATTTAACTTTTTTTTTTTTTTCTTTTCTTACAATGAGCTCAAAAAATCTCAAATAACAGAGATTGAGAAGAGGTCATACTTTTCTTGCACGTGAAAATGGGTAGTTGTTATCAAAAATAAGCTTGAAAAAAGGTACAGATGTTGCCTGTAGATAGTGCACTTCATTCACATTACCAGTCTTTATGAGTTGCTGAGGAGATCCAGTGCTTCCCCCCTGTCCTACAAAAGCGGGTAAAGACCAAGTGGTTTTGTTCCTTTTTCTTCTTCTTCTTTTTTT
>VZTE01004903.1:1484535-1512410 GCA_013397775.1 Eulacestoma nigropectus | reverse complement strand
TATATTTCAGAGTTTTCTAAGCATTTAATGATTTTATTTTGTCAGGAAAAAGGCCTAAAATGCTAATCCCATGACTTGCCTGATTAAACAGTTACTTTGATTTTTGTTTCTTAAGCATCTTCAAAGTTAGGAAATTGTACTTAAGTGTTATATGCTTTGTTTTATTCCATTTGTTGTTGTAAAAGGGGGAAAAATAAATGCCCCAGTTAGCAAAATGAAGTCTAGAATTTAATCTCATATTTAGACCATAAAAGGAATTAAATTCTTTGTTTCTTGATCTCGTGTTCAGTGTAATGTTTTTTTACACTGAATATAACAGTTGCTCAAAGATATTGATCGTCAGTATATTCAACCACTGTTTGCAGAGATGTTTCTCTTCAACACCATTAAAATTTTTAGCTTCCTGATTTATTGTCTTACACATAGCATGAAAATTAATAATTAAGGAACCTTAGACACAGTAATTTTTATTTGATTGGAGTTTATAATGCTGCCTTAGTAAATCATGATTCTGTGATTTAAGTGAAATGTGATTTTTTTTTGCAAGCATTCTAAATGTTCTTGTGACTTCAGTTGAACTTAAATATGTATATGAACAGGAGGGAGTGAGTGATGAGGAGAAGCAAAGGGTACTACTTCTTAGAAATATACATAATTAAGGAACCAGAGCACAGCAAAGTCATCTTTAAGGAAGCCTGAGGATGGCAGAGTGGGACTAGAAGAAAATGCAAGATTTAACATAGCATATAAGGAAAATCTGTGACAAGAAAGAACCTTAAAAGAGCTGCCTGAAACTCCAGGAGGCTGAGGTCAGAGCAGCATCACAGTGGAGGAAAAGATGTAGAGGGCTGCATAATGTTCTGCCTTCCAGGTCGTTGGTTGGTGATGAATCAAGGATTGATCTTCTGAGAATGCTGACCCTGAGGACGACTTAGATGGAAGGGATCCCATATTTCATCTTGGAAAGACGGAGTCTTAACAGTGTGGAGCTAAACAGATATTTAATAGAGCAGCAGGGCAAAATGTCCCTTTTTTGAGCTGTCTTGTGCCATCCTGGTCAATCCAAGAGAGGTAGCACTCCTCTCAAAGGAGCTCCATAGCTGCTGATCATGTAGCGTGGAAAATACCAGGTGGACAGGAACAGCTTCCTTAGCCCCTTGCCTTTGGGAGATAATTTTATCGTTCTTGAAGCTGTATGTGTAAATAACTGCTAAATAAAGCATGTTTAGTTTCGTATTGACTTGGAGCACACTGCTCTCCGAAATGGAACATTTGTATTTCATTTAAAATTGTTTACTATTTCTACACAAGAGAGCTATGTAGGCTGTGAAGGGATTGTTGATGAGGACAGTGAGGCCTGTGTTACATTTTGAGAATATTGCTGAACTTTTTGACTGTAAACTCTACCCGTCAAGAATATAAACAGGATTGTGCTGCAGCTGCAGATTGCATCTGGCCTGCATAAGCATATTTAGACAAATTGTGCATGATTTGCATGTTTTTATTTGAAACCTCTATCGCCCATTATACAGCATTTTCCTGTAATACAGGGCTGTAGCCAGGCAAAGAGAATGAGGAAGCTGTGGAGAGGCAATCAGATATTTAAAGGGCTGGGTCACAGGGATCCCCATCTAGATGATTTCAATAAGCTGGATAAAATTTTGTACAACTGGAAAATTTAGAAAGGAATTCATTAGAGTTACATGTCTGTGTGCAAAGTGTGGAATGAAAACCATAACTGAATGCAAGTGGGCATTATTCATCCCTCAGAGACGCTTGCATGCCTGCTTTTTGCTTCCATTCTCAAGGAAGATGCATCTACAAAAGAGAACTGAGGTGGGAAAATAAGAGGAAGGAAGAACAGTTTGGTGTAGTGACAGGTAGGTTAGAGGCCTAAATTGTTAGTGTGGTGTAAGACAAGAAAGGATGGAAACTAGATGTCAATGAAATTAAGATTTTAGATTGTGTTTAGTGGTGTAGAATGGAGGCAGGAAGGAAAGAAATACATACTCCAAAACAAGATGATAACACTGTTTCTTGATGTCCACTGTCTCAGAGGGGATAAAGGAAGGAATCAATACAGAAAACTGAGGGGAGGTAGATATCTACCTCTGAAGGCCAGGCAAAGTTATCTTTGTGTATAGGGAAGGTGCTCCTGGAAAGAGTTAATATGAAGGTGTATCGTGAGGTAAAGACAGAAAGGAGAGATAGATGAGTGTTTTTGTAAAATGCTAAAGCCAAGCAGTTGCTACTTCACAACTGTTAATTCACAGAACTGTTAGGGAATTGAGAAGATGGGATTTCTGAAGTCCTACTGTATCCATCAACTTAAAGAAAGTCAACTGCTGTGCAGCTACGCTGTTTTGGATAAACTATATCAAGACAAATTTTCAGTATTTTGCTAATGCATTTCTAATCTAGAAGTTATATTTCACTATTGTTTGGATGACTCTGCCTAAGTTGCTTCTTATGGCACCCATCTAAAAGTTGTAAATAGATGACTGAACAGAAAAAAATCCTCTCTTTAATAGCTTGAATAAAACAGTTGTACCATTACTGTTGCTTGATCTCTCAAGTTTTTATTCAGGCTACTGCAGTATTTATGCTCCAATTTACAAGGAATGGAATTAGCTTTTCTTTTTACTGATTCTTTTTGCCTTTCTCCATCTGGAGGACTGAACCTCTCAGCTGTGGTGCATCAAAAATGCATCCAGTATTAACATCTGCCTAGTCTCATCTTTTCACCCCTGTGAAAGAACCTTGAGTTGCCCAGAGCCTTGTAGTGGAACTACCCCCACCTTTTCCTTTGTAGTGAGTGTAACAAAAGACATCAAACATCTCCCAGTCTTTAAAGCTAAGTGTATTAGAGCACAAACTAATAAGCTAGAATGAGGTGCCTTTTAAGAGATAGAAAAGTCAGATCTACTGAGACAGATGAAACAAAAGTATCTAAAACAAAATCTTCTCTTTGGTTACTGTGTGATTGTGTGTTGGTCCTTTCCTGCATCCTTCCCTATGGGTCCCATGACTTTCAGTGTCTTCTCAGTTGAATGAACTCTAAAATATCCCTCAGGGTTCTTAGGAAGCTTTCCTTTCCTCTGTCATCTTTGGGCTGAAAAGAAACCTGCTCACTGCTGATAGCACAACTCCACTCCCCTCAAAGGCTGGCAGTTTGCTCTAGTCTAGTTGAATCCAGCGTTGGTTGTCTCTATTTGCCCTGCTCCGTGCCCTGAAGTTTCAATTCAGGTCCTCTGGGGAATCAAGCAGTCTGCTTTTTTCCTCCAGAGTGTAAGCACAGTTCTTTAGCCAGCACCCTGCAGGAGGACTCCTTCCATAGTGCCCAGCTTGTCTTGCATTTTAAAGCAGTGTAGTGCATAGCATATGCACAGTAAGTTTTACAGCAGCAAACAAACACTGCTACCATCTGTTACATACACCCTCATACAAGATAAGGCTGTTTATATACATTAATTCTATATCATATAGTTATAGAATATAGGCACCAATGAAGTTAAGGGTTTTGATTGTGTTTAATGTTAATTTGGGCATTTTAGAGAAGTTTGGAACAGATCAGCAGGGTGCTTAAGGCATAGAGAAAGAGTATCTAAAATCCTGGGAGAGATCAGATTATGTGTCTGTAACATACACAGGAGTACAACACATGGGAGATACTGATCTATGGGAAAAGAGGGAAAGGCAGAAAATAAAACAGAGTTGATCAACGTGCAAATGGATATCTGGGGGAAAAAAAAAAAAAGAATAGGAGGAGGAATAAGTGCAATAAAGGCACGAGAGTACAAGGAAGTATTTCACAACAAGATTTGAGAAAAGGATTATTCTAGCTGGTGTGTTTTCCTAAGGTTATGTAAAAAATTACCTAGAGGGCAGAGAAAGATTCCTTTCTGACTGGTGAGATTAAGAGAAGTAATTTAGGTAAGAATTTGGTATTTTCTAGTTTGAGGAAAAGATGGTATCCTGATAAAATTAATAAAATAAATCAAAAGAAACATGCAGTTGTGTCTCTTCAAAGTAGAACTAAGGTTTGAAGAAATACGTAGTCCTAGAAGATAACTGTAGGGAAGTGCAAAGGAATTTAAGATGCCACCTATGACTATTTTAACAGATCATGTGGATCTTAAAGGTGATTGGCATCTCAGTAGAGCCATGTGTAAGATTATTTGAGATTTTAACTGCAATTTAAACAACCAGCAGATAGATTGCACTACATTATTTATAGCACATAGAGCTTTTGAGACTCTAGCAACACTGGCAACTTTCCAGCTGAGCTTACCCCCAAGAGGAGATTTTAACTGTGCTGATGCTTTTTCCAAACGTGAAACAAACAAAAAACCCTATGTCTTTCCTGAAAGCAGCCTGTATTCTGCCTGCAGGAGCAAAAGCCTGAGAGAATACCTTTTCCCTGCTGTCCCCCAGGAGGGACTCTATACCACTTATCTTACTAATAACTTATGACATGGACAAATGTGTATCACTTTAAGTCTGCAGTGATGCTACAACCTCTCAGGCAGTTAACTCCAATATAAAAATACCTGCCTGAATCCCATTGTGGACACTGCTGGTTCTTCATTTTCCTGTTGGAGAAACTTGACACCTTACTCCATACAGTAGAAATGCACTTCATAGGAAGCAGCAACCAGAAAATATACCTTAATGCTAGCATTTGAAGTGGGGTAAGTCTGTACCCCTTAGGCTCTTCCGTATAACAGCTAAATCTCAACTAATAATGCAAATTTACCTTTATAACTGTATTAATTTACTGAATATTATGAATTTCTCAAATTCATCAAGCAGTGGGAGGGAAAACCTCCTTTTGCAGTGGGAATTCAACCTTCACACATTTCATATGTGGAATAGCAACAGTCCATCTTCTTTTCAGAAATCTTTTCCTTATGCTATTGTTGAGAGAAAAGAAGAGAGACCCCCACAACAAACCTATTCATGTGCTTCTTTTCTCATAGGCCCCAACTGGAGGCTGTGCCTTGCTGACCTTCCTCCTTGCCCAGGCCAGGTGTCTTGCATGGGAAGGTGACAAGCACTGAACCCTTTGATTTGTGCAGCCTCTCAGCTGAGATCAGCTCCAGCCATAACACTCCTCTCCTTTTCCAGCGTGAAATCAGACAGATTAGTTTAAACCTTCAAAATTACCTATTTGCTTTGCAACAGGCAGCAGAGAAGAGGAATGCTTGTTTAGTCGGGCACTGATCTCAGTGGGGGAACAGCAGTTTGTTTTTCCCTGTGAATGCAAAAGTGCATTTAATCTGTCTTGAGAGATGTGGAGTGCTGCAACACCACAGTCCCTTTAGAGAGCCAGAAATGTAGGCTGCTACTGAAAGCGACAGTCCCACCCCTTTCTTTGTGGTGGAAGTGCACTGCTCACTGCTGTAGGATGAGTAGCATTAGCAAACTGGAATTAATTTCCCAGCTAAAAATTAATCTTTTATTAAATCTGTTTGAAGACTAACCAGGAGAAGAAGGTTTTTGATCCACGTGGCTGTAGGAGTACTAGTGTTGGCACAAGGGAGTGGGGTGAAAGGTGTCTTGCAATAGCTTTTGCTTGCCTTCCTGGGACAGGGTATTCCCCAAGAGCTGTGGGCATTTTCCGAAGTCTGCAGGAGCAGCCTCAAATACCACGTGCACTGGTCTTATCAGGTTGGTTTAAGGAGCTGCTGTCTCAATCAAGTTATTCTCTGAAAGGGCAATGTGAGACTTACTGAGCATGAGTATTGTGTGTGAAAGGAACAATTTACTTGTTTAAGGTACCATCATTGTGAAGTGGTTCTCCCTTTCTTCTGTTAGTTTATTAGCAACATTCATCACTATACTATCTGCATAGATAAATTAATTTAACATGTCCTTTGAAAGGAGGAATAGCATAGAATATTACTTTAATAAACAATAAAACCCCTCTCATGATTTTTAAAATAAGAATTCTCTGTTTTCTTGAGCTAATATTCAAAAATAGAATAGGTAATAATAAAACACATGGTTAATAATATAATTCTTCATGCAGCAGGTTAAAGTAAACAAAAATCCTGTTGTTATTTCTTTAAGTTGTCTAATTTCCCTTCTGGACTGTGTAGCAACAAAAAGATCCCCAGAGATGCTGAAGGTAGGAAAAATAATATACATAACCAGTGTTTTAATTTCAGAGCACAAGACTATATTTCCATTGCACTGCTAAAACCTTGTATACACTTTTTGTACTTTCAAAAACAAAACAAAACACCAAGATGTGGATACAGGAGAGAAACAACTGTGTATATAAATTAGCAGTCATAAGAAAGGAGCATTAATAATAAAAAGATAGTTAACATATTTTAACTTTAGACATTTGATGGGTAAAATTTGTTCTTGATGTTTTCTGTGGGTGGTTTGGGATTTTTGTTTTTTTTTATTTTTGATACGTCCAGTCTCAGGAATGAACTTTTGGTAAGTATAAAGTAGACCAGTGGAAACCAAAGTGAACCTAAATATATGAAATAGTTTGCTATGAATTCTGAATTCTGCATGGAGTCACACATTAAAAAAAAAAAACAACCAAGCACCTTGCCCAATCCCTAGGTCTAGCTAATAAAGTTTATTCTCTTGTGAAACAGTAAAGCAGAAATTAGCCTCAGTTTTCAGAGCTATGTTATCCGACCTTAATTTCCGATTGAAGTTTAGTAGCCTGGGAAACAGAATGGCTTGTATGGTTCATAAAAATAAAGATAGATGTTTCAGGCCAATCATTCTACTGTATATCTGTTAGGTTGGGATTGGTTGCTGGAAGGATCTTGTATGTGTTTGTTTTACCAAATCAGCTATCCCATTTCCTGTTTATAACCTTCCTTGTTAATTTCATATATTTCTGTCTTCATCATGTTTGTCAGATGCCATTCTGTAAGGAGTAAAATGAAACTGTGCAGAAAAGGCAAGGTAAAGCAAGGACTTGTCTATCAAGATCTGCAGATTGGTGGGCATTTAAATAACAATGTATACAATTTTGCTTTTGGCAATCGTATCCCATGTTGAAAAATCCCTTCTGTTGGTTCCATTTTTGTGCATGTCAGTAAATCTTGAATCAAACTAGGAGCAGAAATATTGAATAGAACTGATTTGGAAGTTCACATGAGGATGTAACAGAAGGAGAGTTGACCTCACACTTGTAATTGGTGCATTGTAGTAGCAGTCATGTAAATAAGTATGAATTATTGTGTAACATTTGAGTAAAAAGATTTGCTGTTACCAAACTTAAAAAAAATCATCCTGAAACCTGGATTTAAACCTGTAAAATGGCTAAAGCATATGTTTTGTGTTATAAAAAGATTTGGTTTATAGTAGCCAGTTAATATGATATTGTTAAAAGTTTTTTAAAAAGATGAAAGCTTTATCCTGTGGTATTACAAGAATAAGTCAAAGGCTTTCAAGAAATATTAGAAAAGATCAGCAAATATTTTTATGGCACTGGCAACAATGGTGGTACTGTGGGGTGCTGTGAAATGCATTTCAAGTTTCATAAATTTTTTAATATGATATGCATCTTTATTCTTTTATTTTGCTTCAGGTTTTGATTGTGTCTTTTAACTTTAAAGAAATTAGTTTAGACACATTAAAACTTAAAACTGTGAGAAGGCTGCCTATATCAAATCAAACTATTTAGTTCTGATTATCTTCTCAAAATTTATCCTTTCAAGTTAGTATAGCCTTCTTCCTTTTTCAGTTAGCGTGTCTACTCTGAATAGAGTGAGAAACACTCAAGTATTTTGGACAAAATGCTGGTAATTTTTTTCCCACTCACCTACACTGTAGCGTAGAAGCGAGTGTTATGTGAAACACATGGAGTTCCTATTTTTAAGTTCTGTTGTTTACCGTATCTAAAAGCTCGTGTTTCGTTAAACTTGTGAATCTGGGAAACTGAAATAATCTGAATACAGGCACCTGCATCCCTTACTTGGAGATGCTGGCAAAATTTAGTATGCCTTTCATGCACTTTAGAATCATAGAAATGTTTGGGTTGGAGGGGACCTCAAAGATCTCAGAATCATAGAAGCGTTAAGCTTGGAAGAAAATTTTGAGATCATCAGGTTCAATTTCCAACCCAGCACCATCATGATGCTTTACAGTCCTTTCCAGTGCCTTTCCATCCTTGCAGTAAAAATTTTCCTCCTTATATTTAATCTAAATGTACGCTCTTTCAGATTGGAGCCATTACTCCCTGTCCTATCACATGCTCTATTTTACATGCCCTCGTAAAATGTTCTGCTCCATCTTTCTTGTAGGCTTCCCTTAGGTACTGGTAGGTGCTATAAGGTGTCCCCAGAGCCTTCTCTTGTCCAGGCTGAACAGCCCCAACTCTCTCAACCTGTCTCCATAGAAGAGGTGCTCCAGCACTCTGACCATCTTTGTGGCCTCCTCTGGAATTTTTCCAGCTGGTCCCCTGTCATTCTAATGCTGGGGACCCCAGAGTTGACACAGTACTGCAGGTAGGCTCTCACCTCTATGGAGAGCGGAGTAGCTGGTTAGAATAACCTCCATTAACTTTCTGGCCACACTGCTTTTGATGAAGCCCAGGACACAGTTGGCTTCTGGGCTGCGAGCACACGTGGCTGGGTCGTGTTGAGCTTCCTGTTCAGCAACACCCTCAAGTCCTTCTCCTCAGGGCTGCTCTCAATCCACATTTCTGCACCTATGTCTTCCCTCTGTCAGCTTTCTTCCCTTCTATCATGGTGCACTGTTCCAGGAAAAGGATAATTTGTTTCTGATGCTCTTTCGAGAAATTTGTCTTTAAGAGAGAATGATTTATAATGTTTTTAATTTGCTTGTTTACTTTGAAAGGGCACTGTCTATTCTCCCTCAAGGCATATGCCTTTGCAGAGTTGTCAAGATTCCAATACTGCCTGACCAGATTATTTTACGTATTTCTGAAGAGTGTTTAATGTTTTAATACCAGATTTACTCACTTGAAGACATTTAATGTTACATGGGATTTTGATCTCGCAGAGAGATCCAGCAACGTACCGAAACCACAACACAAACGTGATATAACAATTGCAGTACAGGTACAGCTGAATCCTAGTGCTCATGTGATTCCCACTGCCACTTTCTGTGTGCTGCCATCACGATGCTGCATGTCCCCAGTTGCTTGGAAGGCATGCATGGCTTGAAGCCAGCTCAAGCCTGTCACTGTTTTCAAAGTTCCTGTTGCTGGTTGTTCAGTTTTGATGCTCCGTGTTGAGCTGTCTGTGTACTGGTCTGGCTGTCTCAGGAAGGTAATACTTTCTATGGATTATTTTAGAGAAGGGCGTTTGCCCTTCGACTCATCGACCCACTCAACCAATACAACTCTTCATCTACAGCAAAGGCCACCCTCTGGTCTCCTTGGCATTGAGGTGAGTTCAGCTTTCTTCACAGCAGCTGTGGTCACTCCTCGGATTCTGTTCGGAGTTTCGTGAGGACATTGCCTGTGCCCATCTCCTCGGAGCTTTTTCCTGTTGCAGGGCTTTGTTGATCAGTGTGTTGTTTCAGGTAGAGAAGTATTATATGAGGTTCTGAGGGGTTTTTTTTCCTGTAAGTTGTGTTTTTAGCTTAAAAAATAGCTAAGCCATGAATACTAAAATACCATTCTGCTATAAAAGCATTGTACTAATTTATCTCCTGTGCTTAGTTAAGAAATATAGAACCATATTTGCAATGTGTTACTTCTGATAACATCCATATTAAGGAGAGGTACATTAAGAATGAGAAAAAACTCTTTTAAACAGATAAAACACCTCATTCTTCTTGACATATCTGTTCAGATAGTTCACTCTTGAAAGTATACTGCTAAATACAGGGTTTTTTTTAGTTAGATGCTTGAATGGTACTTAGCAAATTATAGTTCATGGTATCTTGCAACCCATTAAAAAAATAAAAGAGATTAGAATTGGAGGTACTAGAATTTTTTTTCCCCATTTTAAATTAGGAAGAAAAATTAAAACTTGAACTCTCCCTTTAATTAATATAGTGGAAAAATCAAATTGGGACAAATGGGATAATTTTGATTTAGATAATGGCAAAACATAAAAGAATACTACATTTAAAATAACAAAAGAACATTTAATATTTATTATATTTTGATATTTGAGTTAATATTTTACTGTATGTCAAAGGTAAATATATAACCATGTCTTACATATCAAACTGTATATTCCTATTATAATGAAATGAAAATTACAGCTTCAGCTTTATTTTCTAAAAAATAATGGTATTCCTGAAAATCGACATATTTCAGTCATACTTATGAAAAAACAGTGCTTTATTTTCCAATAGATCGTTATTCTGTCATTCTCTCATCACAGTATTTATAAAAATAGAAGGTGTTTATATATTCTAGATGCGCAGTAGTGTTCATGCTGACCACAGACTGAGGTGTAATTAAATTGAAGTTCCACCTGGACAAGATGCAGTACAGACTAAAGCAAAGCTTTAGGATTTGCTCACTCTGAATTCATCATTTACAATCCTGATCAGATTAGTTGTCTAGCTTCATCTACATGTGATTTATTTCCTTGAACTGGGGACTATCCTATTTATCAGATATGATTCTATGAAACTACCAGTTGTATAATTCTAAAATATATTTGATTTTGCTGGTTTGCTTTTTGGGTATTTACTGTATCTCTTTCAAAGTAGAAAGAGAAGTTGTAGACCAAAAATTTGCAACATGAAGGAAGAAAAATAACATTCTTTTTCAGGTATTCTCTATTTACAACAAAAAGTAAAAACTAAATACTGATCGCATTGAAGTCAGTGTGAAATCATATATTTACATAATATTTATAAATGCCTTTCTGCAGTCCATCTGTCATAAAAATGAGATCAACTCTGTCAAAATGTCACTATTATTGCCATAAAAAAATTCTTACCAGAAGTTTGTTTTCAAGGTAACTTTGTGATCAGTGAAGCTAGAGATTTTGAAAGCCTTGTTTTACTTTCATTAAAAGAGAAGTTGCAGGAACCCCAAAGTGTGGATTTTTTATTTTCTCATATTCTCATAATGTGTTCAACCATGAGCAGAATCGAGATGAGCAGAAGAGTAGCTATGCTACAGGCTGAAATTAGTGTAACCAGTTAGCTGAAAAATCATCACAGGAGGTAGCTGTGATGTTTTTCCTTTTTTCCTTTCTTCTATCTTTGTAGTGGAAGTCTCTTATCTTTTAAACATGGTTCCAAGGTACAGCGTGCTGACTGCATAAAATCCAAAGTGTTAACAATGCCTTTAGTTTTCACAGTAAATTTTTAGAATTGATTCTATTAAAATATATGTTAGAAAAACCCAGCCAACTAAACAAGTACGACCAATAAACTGATTTCCATCAGCCAGTGGTCTAGAAGAAATAGTGAGCAGACTTTTAGTCACCTTTCTGCAAACACTCAGCGTTCTACAAAAATGTAGATTTGTTATGATTGAAGCCAATCAGACCTTTCTCCGTACCTGTGCTTCATACCCTTTAGTGATGGGTGGTGTCTATCCAGATATCCATGAGAAAATAAAAGGAAGTATATTAATTTCCACATTATGGAATAATACATTAAAACTGATGATTCTGCCTTACCCAACTTTATATCAGCTGATACCTTTAATGAGAGTATTGCCGATTATATAATAAATTAGTAATTCACTTTACCCCTTCCTTGTACACCTTGAGAAGTTAGGTTGTGGTTCTGAGGGAATGTGAAAGCAAGATTCTGAAGAAAAAAATAAGAAAGAGTGAGAGAACAGGATGTTTTGAGATTAAAATAAGTATGTGAAAATGGATTGTTGTTTTTAATTAGTCTTCTAACCTTAATTATATAGGGGCCTTGAATTTTCAGAAGTTCAAAGTAATTTTGTTTACTTTAGTTGCATTTACAAACATCAGAAATTAAAAAAAAAAAATGAATACAAGAAATCTGAGTTTTGCTGTTTTCTTTTGTTGTTGTTAACTGGGAAACACGTGGCGGCAACAGGCAGCAGCAAAGGTTAGGAGCATCCTGGGCTGTACCAACGCAATCAGAGGCAGTAGGTCATTTGAATTGATTATTCCCCTTTACTCATTGCTGGTTGGACCAAATCTCACATAAGGTATCCAGTTTGGGGGTGCACAGTGCAACAGACAACGGCATTCAGGGGTCACCAAGGTGGTCAGTAAGGTGTGGAGACCTTACTCTGTGAGAGGCTGGGGGATTGGGGTTTGCACAGTCTGGAGGAGGGACAGCTGTGGGAAACCCCAGCAGCCACCTATCCTTACTTATAGGAAGATAGAGGCTGGCAGGAGAACAGAGGACTATGATCATGAAGGATTGGTATGAGTGGATATAAGGAAAAATCATCCCCACAAGGATAATTAAGCACTGGATCAGAGTACTCAGAGAAATTGGGATTTTTGGTGCTGTAAGTGGAGTTTACAAACAAGATAAGTAGCTCACATGTCCATCCATTTGAGGTGACATTTGAATATGAAGGAATATAACTTACGAGGTGTATTTGCCTGTAGTCAGAAATGGAAACCCAAACCTTTGCAGACCAAGGTGCTCTTTCTATAGACTCTCATTTTCCTTTATAAGTGGAGGGAGAGAGGATGTGCTGAAAGGATAGTCTTGAGTTCTGACAACTGACTAAGTAAATTACAGTGAAGTTGATACCATGGTGTCTTACTATTAAAATAAGGACTTAATAATCCTCTTTGATTATGACTCCATATTTTGCAGGGAGATACTATGATTACTACTTTTAATCTCAATGTCTGAAGTCAGTTGGAGTTACTCACTTATGTTCTGTGTTTCTAAATTCCAAGAGATATTTCAAGGTGTGTAGTTAGGCTATAAATGTGTATTTTTTTCCTCCCAATGACATTTTTTGATGAAAAATGACTGACTGGCATGATACACAGCATATGAAATTTCCTTTTTTCTGCTAAAGTGGAAAAAGTAGTAAGCCCCACCTATGTTATGTTAACACTGTACATTCAGTTCAGGCTTCAGTTAATTCCTGGGAAGCTTACCTTCAAGTCTAGTGCACACAGCAAGAGCTTTCCACTGGTAAAGAGTGACATGGTGTCATTCATTGAGGAACAAAAGGAAAGAGTAGGAAAGAGTAGGCATTTTTACTTCATTTCTCATATTCTTAACATAGGTACCTGAGCCAGAGCTTCAGTGAGGTAAACTAGATTTCATAGAAGAAAAGCAAATCAAATTTGAAACTGTAATCCTATTGTCTTGTGCAGTCTTTATTGCAATACCTTATATTTCATGGAAGAATCACAGTAATCTTCAATTTGAACTAAAAAAAAGTGAGCTTTGTCACCAAAGTTTCACACCTCATAGAACCCTAAATGTCTTCTTTCTTCAGTATTGTTTTCTTGTAAGATTCATCTTTGTTTCCTATTTCTTTTATTGCTGGGTCAGTTCTCATTCAACTTTGCCATCTGGGTCAACTATAAGCAATATAATTTTTGTAATACCAGAATTCTGAAGCACTCTAGAACTAAGAATGAGAAACAAAAGTCAACAAATCCCCAAAACCTGGATCCTCAGACAACTTTGCTGTACTTCCACATTTGTTTTTCCTTTCTGATACATTCTTAATTTTGAAACATCATTTTGTAGCAGGTTACTTTTTATTTCATTACGAATTAGCATTCTTACAAAAATTTTATAGCTAGCAACAGATTATTTATAAGGTAGAGATATTTTTTCTTCTGTTTAGCCTACATTTAATCAAAGCAGAACTGCAGGTCAGAGGTCAAAGCTGTAGTGAAAGATACGTGAGATGCATACCCAGAATTCAAACACACACATTGGCAGATCATAGCAAAAAATTGAAACATTCATTTGAATTAAGATACCTCTAATGTGTATTTAAGAAAGATGATTGAGAGTAAGTGAATTTTTAGAATTTGACAGTCAACCTATGACAAAGATAACTTTGCATAATTTATCTTTAATGGTTCTCTGAGGAAAGGTTTTATATCTTACCCATTTTTTTTCCTAGTATTTTTATTTGTCATGAAGAATACTTATGTTTCAGTAAATTCAGACAAGTTTACCTATGTTTACTTTTGTAAAACTACTTACTTTGCTCCATGTTAGTAGCTGGTCATAAACTGGTCCAACATGTCTAATAACTGAGTTAATAGTAAAAGACAATCAGCAGCACATCTGTTTTGTTGTATGTCAGCATTGGTATTAGCAAGAACAGCGTTCTAAATATCATAATGCCAGTGATTTGATCAGAGGTATTATTCAGAGAATCAGACTCAAGTATTTTAATGTAAATCTAGGGCTTTGGGGTCTGCACAGTCTTCACATTCAGATTGTCTTGTTGGGTGAGGACATTCTTTGAAATCATTTAGTCAGAACCACTCAGGCAAAAATTTGGAACGATATATACTTTTGTTTGTTCTTTAGCTATAATTGCAAAGAATGATACTAAACTACTTTAGCCAATATTGATTAGAATTAAAATGTGCCAAAGCCATATATATATTTTAAGTTTCAAATTATCAGAACACTGATACACATCTGAAATTATTAATCTTGTAGCACTTAAAAACTTCCATCTTCCTTCTGTTATGAGTGTCTGTGCAGGAATAAGACATCTTTCTTGAAAGACGTGTATCTATGCATCCCATATGTTCAGCATTTGCATCAACCTTCAGCTGGCCTTGTAGGTTAGTTTTGTTCTTGTACAAAAGTTTGACTTTAAAAAGCAGGTCATATTCATAATGTTTTACCTCCATTAGAGGGACCTTGGAAAAAGTTTTGAGTAGCAGTCTAATTAAATTCTCTGGATAGAGTGGTCTATTAAACATTCTCATTCTCTCCTAATTACTGCCAAAAATGACAGTACCTACTCAGATGGCTTTAAAAGTTTGTTTTGCAAATAGAACATATGCACAACAGGAGCTAGGAAGACATCTTTACAAGTGCAAAATATTCAGATCTTGCATGGGATAAAACATGAGTCTCCATGAACCCCAAGAGTAGACCTGTTCTCTTGGGTAAATTCTTGTTTCTGAATACTAGGGCATTTCCACATACTAAAACTTTATCCACTATTATAAAAAAACTCTGTAAAAATCCTAGACCTATCTTGTAGGAGGTTAAATATCTATTTAGAATGTATTTATGCATATAAATGTTCTTTTTAAGAAAATACTGACCACGTGCTAAAACCAGTACAAATTCACAGACATAATGAAATGGAATGTGCATACCACTAACTACAGAAGGTGTGCTAGAAACTTACATGCTTCAGGCAAGTTTTGAAGAACTAGAAATGACAGAGGGAATACACAGTTGCAGTTTACTCTTCTGGTGTACTGCTGATGCACTCAGTTACAGTATTAGTCTCATTTTATATGCATGAAAATGTGTTATATGCATGAACATCTCACTCACATAGTCATGTCTTCAAACATCCACATCTCTCTTATGTTTTCATTTGTAGTTTTGATTTCATTTGGTTTGGGTTGTTTTCAAAATAGCTGCGTCTTTTCTAATAAAGAGTAGATTTTTAAAAGACAGTCTTTGTGGTTTGTTTTAATGGCACTTAGTATTGTAGTGACTGCTTTAAAATGCTTATGGATTTTTATATCCAATCAAGCATCTTTATGCAAGGAGAAAATCTGATAAATGTTTTGCTTGGTTTTGATATGCAAACCATAGTTCTTTTCTGAGGAAACCACTTTTCAAGTCCTGATACAGAAAACACTTACAGCATCTTTAGGCAACACTCTTCAGCAGTATTGTTTATATCCTGTTTATCTTTGCAGTGTTTGTTCCGAGCTGATCCAGGACCCTTGTGGCACTTCTCTTTTAGGATTTAACCATTCTGTTAATGGTGTTAACTGTAGCTGTGAGCAGCTTCACTTACCTGATGTGACTTACAACTGTAAATCCTTAGCAGAACGAATGTTGGTGACGGACACCACCAGTTTTGACTGAAGAAATGTGACTAAGAAATGAATAATTATACCGCAACTATTAAAAATTTGTTTTCAAAATTCCTTCTTAGCTAAAAGGAGCAACAATAAAGCATTTCAAATGCAGCTATACTTGTAATTATCTTAGTACAGCTGAAGTTCAGTTTTGGTATACAATTGAAGCACTAGGACATGCCAAGTACAGATAAGGAAAGGCTGAGAGAATTGGGATTGTTCAGCCTAGGAAAGAGAAGGCTTTCGGGTAACCTAATTGTGGCCTTCCAGGACCTATAAGAAAGATGAGGAGAGACTATTTACAACAGTATGTAGTGGCAGGACAAGGGAGAATGGCTTCAAACTGAGAGTGGGTTTAGATTAGATGTAAGGAAGAAATTCTTTACTGTTCAAGTGGTGAGGCACTGAAGCAGGTTGCCCAGAGCAGCTGTGGATTCTCCGTCCCTGGAAGTGTTCAAGGCCAGGTTGGATGCGGTTCTGAGAAACCTTATCTACTGAAAGATGTTGGAACTAGATGATCTTTAAGGTGCCTTCTAACCCAAGGCTTTCTATGATTCTTTAATAAAGGAAAACAAGTCATTTTACATGACAGAAATGTTTGGTTTGTAGTCAACTTCTTACTCTTAAAGGATGGGTTTGTGTGACAACAGTAATTTGTTGCAACAGCAACTGTATTGCAAAGGCTTTTGTACTTCTGTGTTCCAAAAAGTGTATTAAGCTTTTCCAAACTGCTTACTGTTATAACAATTTTTTTTTTTTCTCTCACCAAAGAGAGACCATCGTGGCAGCAAGCCCATGGAATGTTGCAAACATACAAAAAAGCAACTTCAATTGAAAGTCTTTCTTGTTCTGTTTTGTAACCAAAAAATGTGGACTCATGTCTAAGTTTTTAAAAGTATGTAGCCCTAAACTCACGTCAGCTGCTGGCCACAGGCATCAGATAAATAATTTTCCTCTTTTGTGAGAATTTGACTTAAAATTTTTGCTTTTGCTGAATAAGGATGAAAAAAGTCCTTTGTTTTGAAATGTTGAGTAATTATATTTCACTTCAAATGTTTGTACATTTTCACTAATTAAAATAACATGCATTTTAACTTATTTGAAAAGCATGCTTGGAATGAGCAAAGGCATATTTATTAATTAAAAAAAGATGAAACAGAACATCATTTCAACATAAGGAAGAGATTTTATTACAGTGACATCAACCATTCATTGCAGCAAACTCTCAGAGACATGGTGGAGTCCCCATTGGTGGAGGTTTTCAAGATGGGATAGGACAAGGTGCTTGATGATCTCATCAAGGCTCCTTTTCCCATCAAAGGTTTGACCAGATGATTTTTTGAAGTCTTTTCTAATCTGTGATGTTCTATGATTTTGTGACACAGTATAGTTTTAAAGGAAAATGACAGCATATTCCAGCAAGAAATTTATTTAAATTACTCCTTAACCATGGAAAATATCCAGTTTTGTTAAATCTGCTGTTCTGATGATTTATTTTTCCCAGTAACTCTAGCCAGCTGCTTTGAGTTTTAAATCTAGCTCTACAATTTTCTGTGTAGTCTAAAACAAATCAGTTTACTTCCTTATTCCCACTTTTCCTCATGGTCAAAACAGAAATAGTATTTACTGCCTTTTCTGGAATTCTACAAAATCTTGAGGGTACTCGACAAATGCAAGCACTTGACAGAAAAATGGATGATAACACAGGAAGATGGTAGTATTTTCTTTTTCACCTTAAAAAGGGAACTTGTACTTTTCTTTAATGTCTTCATGTCTTTTATTGTAAACGTGCCTTGTACTTCACAGGCGAGGTTAATCATGATTCAGACTTTGAACAGTAAAGGGAAAAGTTTTGGAGACAGTGCTTTGTAATGCTTCTTTGAAAGGTAAAAGCAGCAACAAAACAGGCCTACAAGATGCCAGAGAGTGTTCAGCTTCTTTTTCATAAGTACCTGACAAAAAAAAGAAGGGGATTTTAATGTGATTTAGGTCAGTGATTTTTGTAGTGGAAAGAGCCTTATCGTGCCAAGGAGCACATGAGCATATAAGGAATTTCTATACAGATCTCTATGGAGAAATGGACTAGAATGAGGATTTAGTGCTTTGCAACATGAAAGTGGGCTTTATACATGAAAAAAAATCCACACATTTTTAATTAAGAAAAGATCATTATAATTGATATCTGGAAATAATATGTGAATATTATTTTCTTATATTGTTACCCATGATTTTATATTCTGCCAGTCAGTGGTTTCTGTATTTCTGTTTGGGAGTTGGTGAGTTCTTAGTGAGTCTCACAAATCCTAAACCACAAATGCCCAGATTAGGGGATTGACTGAGAAGTTGAACCTATTCTGGTGAATGTTACATGGCTTATTTTGTGTAGAAACCAGGATATCAAAAGGAAGATATGGACTGAGGTTTTATGTCAACATTATGTTTCATCACAGTACAGACAAAGAGTTAGACCTGAGGACAAGGAAATATTTCATGTCCCAGGCTAATGATGTAGACTGAGAGCAGTGCCTGTTGCTTTTAGTTGTGGGTTAGATGAACAGTAAAATTATTATCTTTGAAAATGCACATCTAAAAATATCATCTTTCATGACTGTGGAGAAGTAAAGTAATGCTTTTTAGAAGATGCTAAGTTGGATTTATGATCTCTCAAGCTTTTGACAAAATCTGGTCCTCAGCCATGTGGTTGAGGATACAATTTAAATTTTTTGACAAATGTCTACTGAAGCATTTCTACAGCTACCTGACAAATGAGAATCAAATATATGATAGTGAGTCTAGGTTTAATGGTAAAACATATTTTTTTAGAAAAAATATAAATTGATATTTTCTCTCTGACTCTAAAGTTGTAATTTTAAATAAATGGATATAGTAAAGAAGGGATAGCTCAGCTGTCATGATAAAGTTCATGAGTTTTTCCAAGAGTTTATAGTTAATGTCAATTATCCCTACAACATTTAATGGCACAAAATCCCCTTGAAGTCTGACATGTCAAAGATGAAAATCATGAAAAAAAATCCAAGTAGATTGTAACAAATGATGACTGTAGTGGGGCTATTACAGCCTTTTTTGTTAAAAAATGCCAAAAATTTAAATTATTGGTGACTTAGTGTAGAGCAAATTCATATACAATAAAATGAAATTTGAATTTATTCCCTATTTCTTTTTCATTAATGTAAAGACATTGAGTTTACGTTAATAGATACATAAAAGTGGTTTAAAATGGCTAACTGTATTTTGAAAATTCTGTATGCATCCAAGATTTCAGTTATAGTGTAGATTTCTTAATTGATGTTTGATTAATTGTTTTCTGTGTCTCTTAACTTGCCTAAAACATAAAAAATCCTTGGAGCTGGATGGGATCCTGGAAGTTAATCCAATTCCTTTACCTCTTGCAATGGTATCACTGAACCTGACTCTTTCCTCACAGATTTTTGTCTTTCTCTTTGAGCAGATCACAGCTTCTCCAATCAGTTCTACAGCTTTGCTACTTCAGAGTTTGAACATTTTTCCTAATACCTAACATGAAACTTTCTTGCCAAATTTAAAAGTCTGTTAATGTTTTATGCAGATTATTCTTATCCTTTTTCCAATGACCCTTTGTGTACTCAAACCTATTTATTCCTGTCTTCTTTTGTAGGACATGGCTCATGTTTTCTAGGTCTCTGATCTTTTCTTCTTTTCTGCTGCCTCTTCACTAGGGTTCCAGCACTTCATCTTTCTTGAGGCTCAGTGTTTGAAACTGGGTTCAGTGTTTCAGCTGAATAAAGTGCAAAGATTCATCTATAAATTCTAGCAGAGCATTTGAGCTCTGGTCTACAGGTTAATCAAAATGAAAAGTTAAACTGAATCTTCATTTCATCTTTCTCCCACTTATAATTTTCTCCTCTCTGCATTTTCATGTCTTTCTGTCTTTTGGTCAGTGGAGAAGAGTATAGAACTGAGAGTTTTACTGTTACTTTATGCAGAGTTCATTTCAAGATTTTTAAAAGTAATGAAGTTGTTATACAGTATTCAGCTTGAACAGCATTTCTGCTAAGTACTCACAAGAAACAATGAAGAAAAAAAGTTTTAGTTAAGGCTTTATTTTTTTCCTTCATTAGCTATTTTTAAGCAATATCATGAACTAAGAATCCTCTAAAATCATTGCTGGTCAAGTCTCACTTTTTTTTCCATCCATTTCTTGCTGCAATTTGACTTAAAATATCCACTTTAGGCAAAATTCCTGTAAGGAGACAACCTCCATCTCCTCATCCAAACAGTCACTTTTGTCATCCTCCTACTCTGATAATTTTCATTCTGATGTTTTCAAGATTTTCATCTTCCTTTCAGTGTATTCTTTGCCTAATTAATTCTGTTGGCAGCTTCCGGAAGTGCTGACATTGGTCAGAAATTATTATTGTGGACATTATAAAGTAGTAAGAGCGTGGCTATATTTTTATTTTGCTGCCATGTGGTTACTACTCTGAAAGATTTGTTGAATAACCCCACTAATTCATTATCCCTGTGGGTTGTTCTATTCAAAGAATAGAAGAGTCCTTATGGACCCTTGCCAAGGGCTGCCCCATCAATATTACACATTTATATAAGTTAAATACTAAAAAGACATCATGATGGTTTGTGTCATGATTTCAGGAGATTGCAGGCACACGCTGAAGGCCGGGGAGGTATGAACGCTGTGGGTCTCTCTTCTTGGGTTGGGTTGTGACACTTTTATAGATGATGAGGTGCTGGAGTCTCCAAGAAAAATGTACATGCAGCCCCTGTCCTTAATGTGTCCTTCCTCATATTTCTGTCCTTTTCTACATCATTTTCTACATCACTGCTTTCAGTGGGCTCTAAGCACATACTTGTATTAGTGCCTTTTAAAATATTTCTACCAGGATAACTTTCTTGGGTACAAATACTGTAGTTTGTGTTGTGGGGTTTTTAAGCCTGTTTATATTGCTTTTCTTCAAAATAAAATAATAATTAAAAAAAAAAAAAAATCTGTCATTTCTAAGGGAAACGGGTAGCTTTTAGGTGACCAGTCCTGAGTATTTTTGTATGGATGGATGTTTGTCTGTATTAAAAAAAAAGAAACCTAGAAAATTTAATATTCTGCTTGCATCTTTTGCTAAGACCACCAGATAAAAGAGTGTCCTGCTGCTCACAGGAAAAAAACCCAACTGCATACACAAACACAAAATCCAGTTGGTGATAAATCATATATTATTAAAAACGTGAGTACAACCCAGTTTTCTATGACTTATGTTTAAGTTATGTTTAAATCTTTGAGCAAGCCAGGAAAGCAGTGGCTTTTCATAAAACTGATTGCATCTGCTTATTCATTTAAAATAAACTATTGCTTTAGTTCAAAATATACAAGCAGTAGCAATATAAGTTGCATTCAACTTTATCTCAATGAATATATTATTAGCACTATTATTAACTTTTCTCCCCTCAGAGCAAGAAAGTGTTTTGTTGTATTCTTTTCCAGTATACTCAGGGCTGAGAGTGGTTTATTTTCTATATGCAGCTATGCTTTGTTCTGCTTGTTTTTTCTTCAGTTTTGTCATTATGACAGAAATTGCAGTATGCTGGGAGTTCTATTTTTGTGACTCTAGTGATGTAGATGGGACAGTTCCTTCCAGATTGGCATTCTAACTCCTTCTTTCTGTTTCTAGCAACTTAGTGTCAAGTATATTTCATAATTGTACTCTTATTACTTGGATGGCCACTAAGGAAATTATCTAATCAGTGCAATTTCAATTTTAATCTTGAAATAAATCAGGAATAATTCTGCTACATTTTTCAATTTTTGTCAGTCTTAGTGCACTAATCAAAGTTTTCCTAATATACATACTGTTGGTTTCTGGTGGCATAGCATAATAATGTCTCTTGAACTCCAGGTAAGTGAAATCTACTGCCTTTTTTTTTTCTCCAAAAGAGAATTATCTGATTATACAAAAAGATACTGTGTCAGTATAATTGCTATAAACTGCCTTTATTAGCCTCATACTGATTCCTGTGTCATTTTCTACTTACCCCTATCCTGAGTATTCAGATTTTTCTGAAGTCATGTATATTATTAGCATCAGAAGATAATTTCTTTTATGAAAGTTTGTACTACGTGAAATGTAAATAAACAGTTTTCTGGATACCTAGAAATACATACAATGGTATATCCTATATAACACTGGCATTTTGTGTGGTTATTAAAGAGAGCTCAACAGTATATCAACAATATATTCTTTCAGGGAACAGTCAGCTGTTACCTTTGTTACACTTGTAGCCCGAGACTCAAAAAAGGCAAAGAAGGTGACAAAACTGGTAGAAACTTGATCTTTATCCACTGTTTGCAAACTGCAAATTATATTTTTGCCTACAGTACAAAACCAAAGAATTCTAATGAGAATCATGAATTATTTAATAACAGGGGCTTTGTAAATCCCCAGGCTACAAAACCTGAATAAATAAATGGTATTGAAAATAAGTTCACTCTTACTTCGTCATTGCTTTCTGTTACTCCTACATCCTATGCTGAATGGTATTTCACAGAAGTGTTTTTCATTTTGTTTTATTTTACGAGAATGCAGTTTTACCGCAAAGGTAAATTGCTGTGTAGATGTGAATGTAAAATGTCTACACATACACATATATACACAACTAAGAAAAGCTAGAAAATAGAAACTAGTCAGTACAATGAAAGATGGCATTTAAAACACATTTGGTTTTGTTGCTTGGTGTTTTTTTCCAACTGAATAAGTAGAATTTAACTATCAGGCATTTCTTTTCAATAAGGCCGTTACATTTTAATGCATTCATGTTTAAGAAGTTATCATTCACTTCCGAAGGAGAGGGGGAAAATAAAGCCTTCTTACATTCTGAACAGTCTGGGTGACTCAGAATAAGTGCTGTTTCTCTATATTCAATCATCTCTGGAGAGAAAGAAAGTCTGTAGTCTGAGAAGAGCCAAAAGGAGGAACAGACAATACTTAAGGAAATGCAAAGTGTTACAAGGAGTCGACCTTTGACATCAACATTTTGCCTGAAATGGTGTCAAGTAGAATCACTACTGACTTTCTGCCTGACTTGTCAAAGTTTGTCCTTATAGATTTATCAGTAAACCTCCCAAGATCTAGGCATAAGCCATCATTACATCATTATATCATCAACTATTCTGTTAAAATAATTTTTTCCTTGCAGTAACCTCTGCCCTTGTAGTCAACTCTAACTAGAAATTCAGAATGACACCTCAAACTGCCAGGTTTTTGAGTACTTGTGTAGCTTCCATGATGATGTTTGTCTCAAGGGCACACAAACAAGATTGTTCAGAGCATAACTCCTTAATTACTTCAGTTTCAGACAAAAGTGAGTAAGACACAGACTTCAAATTTAGCATTTCAGTATAGTGGTCTGTCATTTAAAATGTGACATCTGACAGCACATAGTTCATTGGTGCCACAGAAATTTCCAAGTAAAATGTGTAAAAAAATATGTCACACAACTGTAGGTTATATGATAACTGCAAATGCTTTTGGTTAAAAATCTGGCATGATCTGCATCATAATGTCTTAAAAAGAACAGATATAGGCAATAAAATATATTGAAAGATTGATTAACTTCAGCATTTTTCACTAGCAATTAAGAAAGATGTAATTGCATCTTTCATATTTTACATATTGCATGATAATTACATATTGCATGCATAATTTTACATATTGCATGATGTAGTACATGTGTATTGAAGGTGACTTTAACACACATAATAAGGTGGTTTATATTTTTAACCACAGTCAACATAATATATCTGGAGCCATAGATTTGATAAAAGAAGATATCTTCCTTGGAATTTCTAATTTATATTAAATGCACAGTACACTACACTATGGTATAAATGTATTTTTATCTGTACACTTGTAAATTACTGTAAGGAATACTTTTTTATTATTATTATATTAATCTTTCTTTACAATCTTTGTCTAATTCTCCTATACATGAGAATAGGCATAGTTCTGGTATAATAACTTCTTGATTATGGATTTAATTTATGCAGGACAGTACTATATATGAGCGTATAGTGTGAGGAGTGGATCTTGAAAATTTTTCTTCATTGTTGCTTAGTTTGTATTTTGATCTTGTTTCCAATTTTCAGTGATTTTACATTAGGCAAACTATCTGATTCTCAGATTTTTGCAACAGGCTTTTATTTGGAACACGGCTCAACTATAAAGAAATAGAATTTCTTGAATTTTTGTTGTTAAGTTCTGCATTTGTAACAAAAACAGTGGTTGAAATAGTCTTGTGTTCCTTTTAAAGATTAGCTGTTGTTAACAGGATTTTAAAAAGCAACCTTTGTCATAGGTGCCAGAGCATTTAACAAAATAACTCTGTCCAAATTCATTGAGAAAATGAGTTTTTCTTTGCTATGAGGACTAATTTTCTATGTCATGTCGTGGAGAAGAGCTCATGCCCAGTGAGCATGAGTTATCATTCCAGTCCAACTAACAGAAGAAGACAAATGTGGTACCAATAACAATATTTATGTGAACATCTGCAAGAATTTTGTTACATGCCCTGAATAGATACGGTTCTGTGTCATTTGTGCTAATTCAAGGTCCCTTTATCTCTTGCTTACTCTGTCTAAGAATGTCACTGGGTCTTGTAGCACGAAGAAATGCCAAGGGGCAGAGAATTCAGCCTCAGCAAAGTCTGACCCAGCAATTGATATGGACCCCCAGTTATTCCTTTCTGTCCTGGAGGTGGCTGAGTCACTAACTCTGGAGGTAAAGGCATGTAGACACAGTGCCTGGGGACATGATTTATTGGGGGGCTTGGCAGTGCTGGTTTAATGGTTGGACTCAATGATCTAAGAGGTCTTTTCCAATTTAAACAATTCTGTGATTTTAAGACTAATGAGTAAGCATGTTTTCAAATTAAAGATTCCAACATTTCTTTTCTCCTTATAGTCTTGGAGTTTTTCACAATTTTTTTTTTTTGTGATACTTGCAGGAGAAGGATGTTGGTCTTCTAATCAAAACTTTCACTATTTGGAACATCTGGGTTACACCAAAATAACGATTATTTAACTTCATTTAATTTCATTATCTCAAATTTTAGTGGCTATAAGAGTTCATTATCGTGAGTGAGATTTTAGTTCATATGCTCTAACTCAGTCATATGTAGGGGCAAAATCATACTTCTTGAATCTGAAGGGATTACAGGGAAAGGTGAAATGTTCATACTTTCTTCTTCTAGAATTCTAAGTTACAAGTTGTCATTTTCATTTATGTGATATCTTGCTGTCACAAAGTCCCTTGTGTTTTTCTCAGATATATTTAGGTCAGTATGCCAATCTGGGAAAATAAGGCTTCTCATACTATTTCAAGTTCAGAACATAATGGAAGAAACTTACTTTCTGATGAGTGCACTGAAATTTTCATGTAGTTTGGTGAAAGAGATTAAGCTGTTTACTTGAACATTTTGGCAATCCTCTTTTCCTGGATTTTTCTTTTTCTCCAGATAATTACATTCTACAGCAGCATTGACTGTTTATAATTTACCTCTGCAGTTACTAATTTGGAAAGGTGACTTTAGAAAGGAAGATTCCTCTACTAATATTGAAATTATCATGTTTAAGGATTTTTTTTTTTTTTTTACTTGGCTTTCATTTGTGGCTAGTAAAGACATACTAAGTAATAAAACAGTGAAACAGAGTTATTGTGTTCTATTGAAGCCTTTGCATTTTATTCCACCAATACAGACTTGACTTCTTTCAAGTTCGAGAATGTTTTTACAACACAGAAATTCTGAAAATAACAGTTCTGAAGGCCATCTTCCCAAAGGACCTGCAATTTAATTGAAACCTCATTTAAAATATGAAATTACATGAACAGTCATATACTAGAATTAATTATACTCAAATTAACTGACTTAAACCCCCAAAAATATTCAGTGCATGATTTTTTTGGCAGAAAATGCAGAATTTCGGTCAAATGCATAAAATTCTAACTGAAAGAACAGGATAAAAACTAAGTAAGAGTAGTTCCAACACAATGTTTCACTTGCAAAAAGATGCAGCATTGTGTGATGGAACTAATTAATAGCATAATAGTAATAAATTCCGTATTTTTTGTATTTTTTTCTGCTGAGTGGTTACTGTGGTAAGTTTCTGTAACAAAAGCATTTTCTGAGAGAAAAACAATAATTAAATGTGTAATTGTAAAAATTTAAACTAATTTATTTTAGTTACTTTGCTAAAACAATAAAGTAATATTTTGTTTGAGATTTAGGAACCCAATACATGATAAAGAAAACTGGCATATTTTGATAGTGAGGGGTGTGTTTTAAAAGACAGTTTCAGAAACCTGCCTTGGACAAGCTCAGAAATGTTCAGTTATCTCCTCAGCTTATATATAAAACCTCACATACCTATGCAGAAGTACTTTACTGCATTACTGAAGGATCTAGTCATTTATACTTTGTTTAAGGTAATTAGATTTCCATAACACTGAGCTTTTTCTAATAAAAATTCAGACTGTGGTATTTCAGTAAATGTCTAATGGTTTATTTGAGTAGAGAATCTTACTGCCTTAGAAGCTTCAGTGTTGACATTGTTGCTACCCAAATCCTTCAAGGGAGAAATAATTAATTATTCACTGGTCTGGACAAAACACCCCATTCATATAAATCACTTAGTGTCTTAAGTGTAGTTGAGATGCCGAGCGTCTTCCCTAAAGCCTGTGGCACAGAGAAGTAAGAGATAACATCTTATTACTGAAAAAGCTCCAAATACAAATATGTTGTCTGAATACACTGCACTGTGTATTAACCTTGTGTGTTATGCAGAGTAACTTTCATAATCCCTTTCTCTGCTCACTGGTAACCTAGAAGAGATGAAATTGTAACCCTGTTAAGATAAGAAGAAAACTGAAGCTGAAAACTGAAAATTCTAGCTATTTCTTAGCTAGAATTACTTTCAAGGGGACCACACTGAGTTATTTACAAGCTTCTTAACTGCACAGCTTTAGAGAAGGATTGTCCACTATGATGCTTTATGTTTGTTTCTGTCTTCTTTTCAATGTGTTAATTTTTATTGGTTCTTTGACAGAGGACCATAACCATGGCCCTCCAAGGATTTGTCATTCAGAGAAATACCTTGGCAGAATTTCCTACTCTCTTATTTTCACAACTTGGATATTCCACCAAGGGTCAACAGGACTTGATAACAGTGGTGCTTTTATAAAACCTGCACAAATGGTCTGGAAAAGTAAGGCAGCCATGTCATGAAATCAAGGAAAGCCAAGAAATCTGGGATCTGTGCTGTGTATTCTTCCAGTGTATCTGTAACCAACATACACACTGTGGTGCAACACTTCCTCTTTCTTAAATGAAAGCTTGTGTGGCTGCTTGGAAACACATTCACAGTGTTACACACCTGGATGAAATGGAGGGCAAATCTTTTGATGTACTAGTAGTGAAGGCACCTTAAAATTCCCATATATAGGGCTCTTTAGAATGCTTCATTGTTTTAACATGTGTTATAAAAAAATTACTCTCCATTAATCTTTTTCAACTGACTTACTAAAGACTCTTTGGCTCTCAAGGCTTCACTTATTCAACTTTTTAGAAGGCTCTCATCAAAGGGTAACTTAATTTCTCCAAAAGCTGGTACTTACTGCCATTTCACACACCTTTGATTGTCTGAGACAGCCACACAGGGCTGGTAGATGGATAGAGATTATAAGTGAGAGACTTTTTCAAGCAGCAGCTGCAGGCTAGCTGGGGTTCCTTGGAGACAGTGTCTGAAAACTGGAACTGTGTGTATGGGTCCAGGCACATGATTCTCATGCTTTGTGACTAAAATTAAAAGAAGGGGAAAAAGCTGTTCACCAGAAAAAAAAAAAAAAAAAAAAAAAA
>VZTE01004903.1:1398317-1484460 GCA_013397775.1 Eulacestoma nigropectus | reverse complement strand
AAAAAAAAAAAAAAAAAAAAAAAAAAGCCTGAACAATTTCTATTGTTAGTCCAAAATGTTAGACTACTGGTAATTAGCACAAATATTTAAACTCCTTTAAGATCTTTAAGTAATGTAGAGAGGCCTGTTTTCCTTATGATCATTTCTGAAAAATGAAGAATTAGACAAATGTTGTTAGATGTCTGTGTCGTATTTAGCAAAAAAATTGCTTGGACAGCTTGGGAAAACATGGGTACAGCACATATTTAACATGTGTATTGTGAGATACTTCATATTCATTTTATACTTCTGTACTGCAGGTTTTGTAGTTGCTGAAAATGTCAAACTGATTTGAGTGGTGTGTAGAGAAGGGGAAACAAATGGAGCTGAAGAACTTCAGGTTTGGGAAAAGGAGTTAGAGAGTAACAGATAAGGTTCCAGCCAGCAGTAAGTGACATAAATGACCTCTAAAGTAGTCTGTTACACAGGGCTAAAGAATGTTCTTTATGGGCCACCAGTACTGAGCTACCAAAGCCATGGATATGCCACAGTAAAGATTGTAACTTCTTCAGGCCTAAGATGATTCTCATTTGACTCCAGAAGCCAGTGCTGCAGGCATTTTGCAAATTTATTGCCGGTCTAAAGTTCTAAAACACTTCTATCAAAATAATATCATCAGCAAAATGTCCACTTAACATGCCCTGACTAGTTGGGTAGGGCACGTTTCATTATAGAACAGTATATTTGCATGCCTGCAGCATGTGTATGATGTGTTGTGAAATGTACTGGAGATTGTCAATACTGTGTGTGGAATAATATAGTAAGAGATTCCACTAGAAGAAAATCATAGGTTACTTCAAAGATCACAAGAGGACTCATTCCTAACACAGTGTTCACCATTTGGGAAAATGGGGAGATTTTATGCTGTCATTTCTTTAACTGCAGGTGGAATCCACAATCTGCAAAATGTTACCACAAAATGCTTCCTGCCTGCTGGCAGTCTAGGGGAAGTGTCAAACACAAATACTGTTTTAAGAAAATACGGACAGCGAAGGCTTCTGGAAGCCTTTAAATGATAACAGAAAGGGACCTTTGTGGATGAATTTGTGAAGCATAGAATCATTTGGGTTGGAAGAAACCTTTACAAACATCGAATAAACTGTTAACCCACCAGTGCCAAGTCCCCCACTAAACTATGTCCCTATGGGCCGCATCTACATGTCTTTAAAATAGCTCCAGGGATGGTGACTTAATCCCTGGGCAGCCTATTCCAGAGCTTGACAACCTCCCTGGTGAAGAAATTTTTCCTAATATCGAGTCTGAAACTCCCCTGGCACAACTTGAGGCAGTTTCTCCTCTCCTGTCACTTGTTACTTGAGAGAATACAACAATTCCCATGTCACTACAACCTCACTTTGAGAAGTTACAGAGAGCGAAAGAAGTGAAACTGGTATGAGGCAGAGGACTTTTTTAAAATAATAACTTCTCAAGAAGCAGCCAATATCCAACCAGATACAGAAAAAATGACAGAGGGTATATAGAAAAAGATTTAACAATGTAGTTAAGTGGTGATGCATAGAGATTTTCTCAAACTTTGGGTGTGACAGCGACAGCCTGAGCTTGATGGTTTGTAGGCTGCTAAGAAAAATGACAGTGGGGGCTGCCGTACTGAGTGAGGTGTAGCCTTATGTACTGGAGAGCAAGAGAAATGAATGGGGGAGGAGAAGACAAACATCTATTCATTTTAGATAATAGCACAATGTAAAGTATTCACAGCATCCAAATAGAAAACATCTGCAAATGTTTACAAAAGGCAAATAAAAACTAGAAAGAAAAAACACCATGTTTGTTCTGCTAATACTAAAGGTGAGATTTTGTTGTAACATACGATGCAGCCAAAAGGAACAGTCCTTGTCTGCCATCCTCCTCTCCAGCAGCATGTTCCCAAGTGCTTCCTCCCATCAACCAGAAATGATTCTGGTTCTTGTACTTGCCTGTTTTAAGTAATTACAATTTTTTTTTTTTAACCTGTGCAGTTTCAGTTGGTTGAATGAGCAAGTGCAGCATTGCTGGATTCAAGTTGAGACAGAGGGACAATAATGCCAGGATGGTAGGAAAGAGTGGGACCATTCTTGCTATTGGAAGCCTGCAGCATGGTTTACTTAATCTGTTCTTCTCAGTCACATGCCCAAGTAATCAAAAAGCTTTCTCCTCTTCTTTCTAATGTATTTTCTTTCTAAACAAGGATCATATGTTTCTGCTGCCTTATACTTCAGGTTGTATCTGTTGCTGAGATCCTAGGTTCTCCAGCATTCTAAATGATTTTATAGCCAGCTGTTTGGATTTTATTCTTAGGTCCTCCACATTTAAGTCCATCTCCAGCCATGTTAAACATTTCTTCCAAACTTTTCTAGTGCAGTAGGAGTTGCAAGAAGTAAAAACCTACACATATAAACAGTAAAATTCTCATCTGTTCATGACTCTTGATTGAGACCATGTACAACAGTAATCAAAGACTTTGGGCTGGTAATGGACTGAGGACAGTTGATTCTAAAGTGTATTTATTCTGGGTATAGCATATCATGTCAAAACCACCTCAATTTTTAAAAAATGCAAATTCATCTTATCCTGAAGTACCCTCTGCTGGGGATAGATGTGATGATTGCAAGCATTCTGATTGTAGAACAAAACATTCCATTTGGAAGTACTGCTGACTGCATAATAGGATTAGTTCTGTGGAGGAGAATTAAAACAATGGTGCAAACAATGTTTATTAATTAAAACATATACATATTAAAGGTTTCTTAATTCTCAGTTTTTTATTTTCAAATGGCCAACCTCACCTCCTGAAGCTTCTTAAGTACAGTCTGATCTCATTGGAATATTTACATGCTCTATATCCGTGAATTTAATGTAACAGCATTGCATAAATTGCTACAGAGAGATTACTGCAGTGACTATTTAAATTAGTGAACTCCAAATCTAATTACTGAGTAAAATGGCTGAATAATATCCATTAACTCTTATCATCAAAAAGGACCGGTTAAAATGCTTCTACACTAGGTAATTTAACATTAATGTGTGTGAAGTGAAAAAAACCAAACAACTCAAAACAATCAACAACCCCCAAAATCCTAAGAAATAAAGTTTTCTTCTTCCAAAGAGAGGAAGACATTTTGTCCCTCCATTTCAGCTAGACTTCGATTTACAAGGCTGTTATCTGCAGGGAATTTGATATATAAGGAAGCTGAAAAACCACCACTGCAAGAAAAAAAAAAGACTTTTCTTTCCTTCTGTTGAAGAATGTTGGGAAGAAACAATTTTTATATGACTTTAAAAAATATAGTGACAATGGAATTATTTGCACTCCACTCTTTTCACTACCTGCAGGGTCAGACGGAAATACTTTCAGTAAAACCATTGAAGGTACATGAGATATGTCCATAAAAAGTGGTGAAAGAGGAAAAATATCAGGGAAAATAACTTAATGTCCATGCTTTTACATCCTTTCCTTTCCCTCAAGTAAGTGAAAAAAGGTGGCAATATGAAAAGAAATTATTGTAAAAGAGTAAATCACCATCATATGCATAATCAAACACAGTAATGTCTTCTTATGCAATTAAAAATTAGATTAATAGGCCAATTTTATTTTAGACAAAACTCAAATTGACTTCATTTTTCATTAGTGAAAATTATAACTTCCCAATAATGAAGGTATACATCAATAAATAACATAAACAAACAGACATTCTTGTATTAAAAAAGATGTATTTAAAAAGATGAACATCTGAGGAGCTTAATTTGGAGCAGCTTCCAGACTTCTTAGAATTTAGTTTGCATGTATTTTTATGTTATGTTTTGTTTTAGCTCAGAGCTAAATGTTGAGGTTGGACAGGATCAGGCCTGAGTTTAAAACACAGGTTCAAATGCAGTGGTAACATCTGTTTCATAACTCCTGTGAAATATTTGCACCTTTTTGAAGTTGTATCACCCTTCTTCCCCTGCCTTGGATCTTATCTGACATTTAGAAACAGAAGGTTAAGTTTGTTACCTTCATGCCTGATCACTGTTTTCCCCATTTCTTTGTCTTTCTTCCTTCACTGGTTGTAGTGTATTGCCACTTGCCCATGGCCAGCATTCCACCCACGTTTCTTCTGCCTCCTCCTCCCCCTTCCTATATCTCATATAAATATTTTCCTTTTAGTTTCCAGTGGAAACTAATGCTTTATAAAGTGATGTACCAGAAGTTCAGCCGTATGAGCTTGAAGGAAACCAAGCAGGCTTTCATCAGAAGCATTTGCAGTTGTCAAGGCTATGTCAAAACCAAGCAGCCTCTCTGAAACATTCCTATTATCAAGCATTACAAATTCCAGTGAAAAAAATACTTCATTGCATTTTGCCTGCAGATGTCTATATCGAGATAGACATGTTGGATCTATGATGACATTTTGCAATAGAAGATAAAATAGAAGATGATAGAAAATGTATTTGGTAAGCGGGACAAAGAAAATGAAAACAGAAAATCATTCCACATAGATATATGAATTCTGCTAAGTGGGGATAGAAAAGTAGAGTAGTGCTTCCATCACTAAAGTAGTCTGAAACAGATAAAAATGAAGTTGTATTCCTTTGTAGTAAATAGAAGAGAATCTACAGAGAATGTTCTAAAAACCAGTTTGTTGTTTTGGGTTTTTTTGTTTGTTTGTTTGTTTTTTTTTAATTTCTGCTATTTGTAGATCTAAGCACATAATTTATTTGGCACTTTTAACAATTGAAAAAAAAATGTAACTCTTTTCTTGAATGGAATATTAAAGTTAGTTTCTGAATTAGCCTGTGATAAAGTATGAGTATTTGTAATTAAGACTTAAATGTATTATCTTGACAACCATTGGGCTTGTACATTATTTTCATGTGCATGCCAGTGGAGGGCTCTATTATGAAAAGGCCAGGAAGAAGATGGAATTAGTAATTTCTCTTTGTCAGGGACTGATTTATAGATCCCTGTCTCTCTAATGTAGTAAGGATATCACATATTAATAAACTGTGCTTCAAAACTATATGCACAAATAAGTGAAATGCTTTAAAAATTCAGGTATAAATAATTTTAGGGATTTAGCATTTGTGTTCTTTTTTCCTGTTTTATTTTCCCCATGTGTATAAATTGATCCTCAGAACACGGCTGTGTTTAATAGAGCAAACGGCACCAGTCTTGAGCCACTGGTACTTAAACAATATCATCATTATTATTTCTTAGTTCAGGAATTTGTTTTTACACTTTACTCTTTCTCATTTACATAATCAGTGTTTACATTTCCAAAGGTATATCTTTTATTCTTGTCACCTCAAAGCCTTATAACCGCTCAATTTCTATAATAATAATAATAGTAATAAGGATGATAATAATTTTAAATAATAAAGTTTCAGTGGAAAATGTCCATAATTTTCCTATACTTACAAGTTACTTTTCACATCAGTTGGCTTCTTCAGAACATACAGTCTTACTCATATCTTCTCACACCACGTGACTATGCAAGATACTATGCAGAAAAATTAGTAAAATTGAAAAAGTAAAGAAGTATGTTCTACTGTCTGAGAACACCTGCACCAGCCACTTATATTTATCATTATATAAATTGTGCTGAAGTCACCAAATTCATTTGTTAGAACAGCATTAGTTATTCTCACTCATGTAATGTAATTCATCTGCAGTCATGAGACGTTGCTTTCATTAGTGCATTTACATTACAAAGCACAGCAGTTTCAGAAAATGAGAACTCTCGATTCATAACATGGTATAAAGCATCCTCAGTGGACAACAAACTGATATTTCCCTGTTCTCACTGAATAACTTGTCTATCCGTGTGTGAAAACGTAGAATATGTTTAGCAAAATTCCTTGTACATTGCCTTTATTGAGTTCTTTTTCTTTAAGTGTGATGGAGGAAAACACAGGGGGATAATTGTCAAAAACTGAATGGTTTGGGTTTGCTGGATTTTTAGTACTCACCCCCATTAATGAAATAAAAGTGGACAATTTAAAATATGCAAAGCTTAACCTAAATATAGGATGCTGAAAGGGTTGGCCTGATTTTTTATAGTGCTGAATACAGACTTCTTGCTAAAATTGTGCATTTCAGACTGTTTATTTAAATATAAGACAGTATTTTTAGAGGGGGAAAATATAGTACATTTATTAATTTTCCTTTCTATATATATATATATTATGAGTAAAATCTCTAGCACAGAAGGAAAAAGTTAATCATACCAGTAAATTAGACATCTGCTCATGTGATGCAGATGTGAGGAGGATGGGAAAGGAAAGCTTTTTAGCAGCTCTGTTTAAACAATCCTTAACGATTCAGGCTCATTGTATCACCTTTATTCTGATAATCAATATTGTAGAATAACTATTCTGATCTTAATTAATGCACAAAATATTATTCCTAAAGTGTGTATCACTTTTAAAATCACGAATTGGGGAATATGAACAAAGACTGCATGAAACAGAGGGGAATTTTGTCAAAAGTGTAGGTCACCTTCCATCAGTTCACAGGAGTATTTACTTTTGCAGTCAACAAGGTAACATTTCTACCTCTGTTTTGCTCTTACTCAGTCTAGTAGACATTTACTATGTTGAAAATAGGACCAAAATTTGACCCTTAGTTTTTATTTTTGTCCAGCATTACTGTATGCTAATGAATAGTCTCATCTCTGGGGTGACCCGAGCCAGACCATTGAGACAGAATTACTGCAGCACCAGGTGCTTCTGCTTCTGGGTCTTTAGTGTTGGGGTTTGGATTGGTTTTTTTTGAAGTCATCTGCAGTAATCATGTACAGGCAGGTTGAGTGTTTAATCAACTACCTAATTCCAAAATTGTGTATCATTGCCTCTTGGTATAGGAATATGAAGGGAAAGGTAAGAACAGGATTTTCTGTTTTAGACTGCTTTAGGACTACTTTTCTTAAATGTGAGGATTCTGGTAAGTCATTGTCAAACCTTTAAAAATGGCTTCGAGCTATTCCCTAGAGTCAGGTAAAGAGTTTGTGTTACTTTACACTTCCTACTGGTAAATTACATCTTGGTTTTTATCTGCTTTTTGTTTTCCTGGTAATAAGGGTTGTATTATCGTTATGGCTAGAAAAAGAAGAATAATGCTATCATATGAAGGATTAGACTGTAAAAGGTAGATTTAACATAAATTAGTAGTTTGTCTTCATAAAGAAAAAGAAGCATTGTATAGATGTCTGTTGGAGCTTTGGGTATAATATTACTGCAGTAATGCCAGCATGGAGTATGAAATGTCAACCTTTGTCACCCTTTGTGGTTTGGATCCTATAGTCTAAACTACAGGGTATGGTTTTCAAAGATGGTCAAGTCCTTAGAATAGTCCATTAGAAGGAATAAACACTTCCAGCAATGTTCTGTGCTGTGCTACTCTTGAAATACTGGAAAAGTGGACTTGGTGTGGGGAATACCTTGGGTTATTTTGTCATTACTACAGTAAAAATCTCCTAACTACTGAGTGGGATTAGAACAGTCTGATGAACTTAAGCTTCATGGTTTGAAGTGTTTGCCTCTGGGATTGTTTGCCATGGTCTTGGCTTTCACTGTGATGGTGGTAATCAAACTGGGATTTATTCAAGGGCATTAGCCTTCGTTTTCTGTTAGGGTTGTGGTGTAGAGTTGTCTAAGATGTGTTCTAGACTAATAGCAGCATTTACTCGAATATACTTGTAAAAAAATTCAGCTTTCCAGGCTTCGTATTTGATGTAAGACTTTCTCTAATTTCTAGTTGATTATGCTGTTGTAACTCACAGTTTGTACTTAGCTGTGGGAATATTTGCTTTGAAAGTATGAGTATCTTTGTTTTATTACTTCTTTGCTGGCCAGCAAAGAATGCATAACTCCTGATTGCCTCAATATGCTTACAATGAGATTATTTGCACATCTAGATACCTTTCCCATAAAACTTGTAAAGTCTTTTACAAATATTGATGATCCTTTTATAGGTAGACTTTCTCTTGATGCTTTGAGAAATATATTAAACAAGCCACTATTTTCCTAATGAAGACATTAGTCCTCTAAGTTTGCAGATATCTCTGTGATCTCTTTGGCACGATACCCCACGTGACAGTCACTTGGCTGCCTTGTGTGCAAATTTAATGAAGATAGCGATTGTCAATTCCTGCCTGTTACGTTTAACATATCGCGTAATAACATCTCTGCCTGTGAAAACTTTGATTAATGCACAGATTTACAGGGAGATTGGGGCAAAGGATAAAAGACTAGGATCAGTCCTGCAGGGAGAAGGAAGATGAGTCTCATAATGGACTGGAAATGCAGGAAAAACAATGAAGGTTGCTTTGATGAAAGAAAGGTTGGACAGAGGAAAGAGAATCACATTAGGCAATGACAAGATAGGAATTCAGGAGTCCGTTAGTGACAAGGTGTGAATGGAACAGTCTGGAGAAGGGACATCAGAAACTTAGAGCGAGAGTGGCTCACAGGGGGGGAAAACTGTGCTAGCTGGGCAGAGAAGCCTTGGCAATTTTGACTAATGAGTACAGGATGAGGTGAGAGGAAGAGCTAAGACAAAAGGATAGAAGGCTATGTAAACTCTGGTTGCAAGTATGAAACTTCTGACTGCTGCAAACAAAATAGAGTATCTGGTACATAAGATGTAGCAAATAAAAGAGATTTCTGCAAGGTTATTTTAATTGTCTGTATGACTTCAACAGCCACTAGGGCATTCGAAACATGTATGCCTTGAAAAAAAATTATGTGTTCTTTGGTTGTGTGGATTTGTGGGGTTTTTATTCTCTGCTTTTGGGAAATATGAGATTTCTGAGTTGAAGGATCATGTATATTCTGAATAGTCTTGAAACAGAACGAAGGCAAATGAGTAGCTTGAGCTGCAGAGGGGAATAATATGCACATTATCTGTGTATCTGTACTGAAACAATTAAGATTACAAGTCTCTTGAGAATTATACTTCTGAAGGTGTTTTTTTAGTGACAGACTTATCAAATCTCTCATGTTATGTTGGGACTTTTTCCTCTGAAAATGTGGCTTCTTGAAAATCAATAATTTCCTATAGAAAACTTTAATTGTCCTGAAATTTTAGTTTACATTGCCATCTACTTTTTTTTTTTTTCCCCCTCCCATTTGGATGTGCAGATGGGCCCCTTATTCTTTCTGGGAATGATTTCTTTGGTTTGGGGGATGAGGGGTCTTTAGCTTTTACATTATTCATGTTGTATTAGCTTTTTCCCTGTAAGCTAGAGAGTACATTACATGAAATATAATTTGTTCACAGGAGAACAAAGGTAAGAATGTGATATAAAGTTCTCATGAGGAATCATGGCACTCTAAGGAAATATGATTTAATCCTCATGTGTCTTGAATTTAATTTTTCTTTTTCTTTTCGAAAACAAACAAAACAACCCAAAACCCTGCAGTAGTTTGAATTACCAAGCGTGCAAAATCTTCCTAAATGCCAAAAAAAAAAAAAAAATCATTTAGCTTAATTAAACTGTGAAAGTTAATTTATTGTTTATGAATGTCAACATTTTGTCTTGGTCTAAGATAAAAGGAAAATTTGAAATACCGAAGTTTTTTAAGAGGACCCACTTCTAGTTCTGCATAGTTTCATAGAATCATGAAGTGGTTTGAAGGGACCCTAAAGATCATCTAGATCCAATCCCTTGCCATGAACAGGGACATGTTCCACTAGACCAGGTTGCTCACAGCTCCATCCAACCTGGCCTTGAACAATTCCAGGGATGGGGCATCCACAGCTTCTCTGGGCAACCTGTGCCAGTGTCTCACCAATCTCACAGTAAAGAATTTATTACAAGTTTAACCCTAACTTCCTTCAGCTTAAAGCCATTACCCCTTGTCCAGTCACTACATGGCCTTATAAAAAGTTCCTCTCCATCTCTCTTGTAGGTTCCTTTATGTACTGGAAGACTGCTACAAGGTCTCCTCAGAGCCTTGTCTTCTCCAGGTGTTTCCTTTAATTTCATTTTTTAAGTGGACAAAATCAAAAAACACCTCCCCCCAACAATTACTAATGTGAATCCTTGTTCTGCTTCTTCCTGTCATGCTCCTTTCGGGACCCTGCTACCCTCAGAATGCAGGCCTTTGAGAGTATGGGCTCTGGGGTTGGCTCTCTGCTTATCTGCTGGGACAGATGATGTTCTCTGTGGAGATGCAGCTTCTGGCTCCTCCCAGGTAGTGGCTCAGTGAAGATGAGGAGGTAGGAGGAGATCTTTTGCTGACAGCCTGAAGATCTGGTTCCCATGAGTCAGGACTTGTTGCTTAGGGGAGATCTGCTGGAAGGAATGATTATTAACAGATACAATCTTGCTTGCACCTGTGAAAAACAATAGCCAATATTAATTTCACCCGAGCTCTAATAGTTATGACTGGATAATTCCTGTAATAGGCCTCAGGACCCATTTTATACTTTCTGCTGACTGCTCTGTTTACTATTCATATAGCATGCAAGTACATTGACTGGCTGTGTTCAGCAAGTAGCTGTACTAATACTGACTTTTTAGTAAACTTTTGTAGTTACAGATTTACTTTACTTTCTTTACACTATTCATTTCATTGATCAAAGAAAGAAGGAAAACCTCTGTGTACATTAACGATGTACAACGGTGATACTCTAAATTTCCTTAAAGGCATAATGTAACAAGAGGTGTGTATAGATTGTGCTGAGAAAGGTTAAGGTTATTTGTAGCGTATTTGGCTCAGAGGAATCAGTGCAAACAAAACACTGAGTAAGCAGTGCAGTGTGGAGGGGGAATAGACGAGGACTGCACACAACGGAGAGCTAAGAGTTCATTTATATTCCGACTGGGTGTTCAATGCTTATCTGTTTCATAACCTTTTATTTTGCTTGTATTCTCAGTAACAGGCTTACAAATAGCTCCTTTCTTTGCTTTTAATCTGTTTGTTCTTCCTTTTACAATCTAGCTGGTTAATTTTAAAAGGATTTCTTGGTCAAACCTATACTTTCAAAAATCTTTCAAAATAATACTGAATACTTTTCAAAACTTAGAAGGTATGCTACAATTATTCAAGTAACTAGACGTGTCTCTGCTACTACTGATGCTTTAAAGCATATTTCCATCTATAGGATTTTGCAATTATGATATATCTCTGTGCAACATTAATACAAGAAACTTGTGAGCCAGATCACCACTCGTCTGAGTGCTGACCAACCTTAAAATACTCAAAATGGAGTTTTCAGTCTAAAAATAGTACAGGAAGCAACAGGTCTCTATCATAAAAATGAACCCAAAAAGCACCATGGCAAAGTAAATGATACTTTTAGATTTTACTGAGCTACACTGTAAACCTTGGTCGCATCCTCTTTCCCAAAGACTCTTCCTAATACCAAACAAAGGCATGGCTTTCACAGCTGGATCACTACTTTTAAGTAGTGACAGGCTACTTTTTGAGACTTCCAGCAGTATGCCATTGAGTTATAAAGTCAGCCTGCATCTTTGGTATAAAGTATGTTTTGTTTCTTATATGAATTAAGTTCATTTAATAGATGAGTTTAAAGGACAGACATTAGATCTCAGGTAGAAGAGCCCTCATGTAAGATCAAAAAATAGGAGAAAGGGGATTTAAATGCTAGTCTTCTCTCCTGTAATAGTCATTAGAATAAATGGTAGTCTCCCACAGGGATGTGAGTGGGAGGATATATAATATGCATATTTTTATATTTATGATATATATTAAAATATGCACATGTACGTCTGTCTTTACCCCCCACTGGATTAATTTAGTAGGATTTCTATGCATATTTGCATATGCTATAAAGCTTATTTTTCTATTTATTTTAGCCATACACTAGTACCTCAAACTCAATTGCAAATATAACAAATATAATGGCTACCTCCCAGACAAGCACCCCCTGCCCAGTTCTTCACATTATATGGAATATCCCTGTGGTCAGCTGGGGTCATCTGTCCCAGCTGTGTCCCCTCACAACTCCTTGTGCAGCCCCAGCCTGCTCGCTGGTGGGAAGAGTGTGGGAAGAGAGTTGACCCAGTGCTCAGCAGGAGCTGAAACACTGGTGTGTTATCAGTGCTGCTTTAGTCACACATCCAAAGCACAGCACTGTATGGGCTGCTACTCATCCTAGGCAGAGCCACTGCAGGGGTGCTCATGAGCAGTTTTCTTCTTGGTGCACAGCATAGGAAGGATGTGTTAGCCTCAGACACACACACACCTGTATAGATGAAACAAGGCCATTCAAAAATATCTTTAGAATTAAGAGAGGTAATCTCTGTATGTTTCAATGTAGTTGAAGACTGGTGTAACTTTTACCAGGCAGACATTCGATGTCAGGAAGTAGTCTTGCTTAAGAGATGCACACATTTAATTATTTTTTTTTCCCAGTAATTTTGTAGTGCAAAATTTTTTATCTTCTTTTTCTGTATCTGTTTAAAAAGTCAGCTTCATACTTTCAGAATGCTCAATATGTTTATAGTCTTTTGCTATGCAGAATATTTGTAATTGGGTATTTAACCTATCTATTCCATGAGATTATGATATGTTAAACATCCTCTTACACTATAAGGTCAGGAAATAAAAAAGCAATTTGCATTCTCGATGAATAAGAATTTCTTGCATTTAATGACTTGGGTTTTTGTTATTGCTATAATATCTAGTTTAATTACTGTATTGTTTCTTTACTGGTGGTGATTCCCCTTTTTAATCTTTAGAAAACTGTCAGTGTTCAGATGGATCTGAAAAAATGCCAACCGTCTGTACTACAACTATGGTCTGTTCTGAGCTCAGGTGAAAATCAGGTTATTCTTAATCTATGCATTATGCCTTCACACTTTAAATGTGGCAACAACACCTTTAAAGAGATGACAAGACTATATTAGTAATTTGTTGCATTTATTATGCAAACCTGAGCTTTAGAAACGTTTAATTATATTGCTATTATAAACAGTAATTTTAATTCTCATATAAATACTGATGGGGATAATTGATAACACATGGGCAAAAGTAATAAAATCTGGTCGTAAATGAGTTAAGTAGATTTTTAGTCTACTGTGGATTTGTTGTTCTGTTGTCTGGCTGGTTATATTTCTTGCTTGAATGACTGGATAGGATGGACAGGGTATTTGCTTTCTGATTGCCTTTTAAAAATTAAAGTATGTGTTCTCCAAACTGAAGCTACTGTTTTTTAAAGACCAGATTTGCATCAGAAGCATGAAAATCCTAGGATTCCTTCAGGTGTAAGAAATGAAAAATTCTGTGAAACGACAAGAATGGATTTAAAAATAGATAATAATTCAAGTGACGCATACTACAGAAGGAAGATGAAATCATTCTGACAATTTTTATATTGTATTTCAATGCATCTCCAATATGATTTTCAGGAAGTAATTAATTTTTTTGATAATTGGCTGGGTGATGAACTGCCAAACAGAGCAATTTTAATCAAAGTTAATAGCTTGATTCTAAGTTATTGTTTGCTTGCCTGTTTGCATTTATATTCATTCCCATGAAATTTTGCTAATTTGCACCAGATGAGAGGCAGATTTTTTAATTATTTGATTTTAGTTCTACCAAGAATAGATCAAAAGCCAATGATAAAAACTGCTTTTAAATCTACAGATACAAAATTATTGTTTTGGAAGTGTCATTTAGTGTCAGAATTTACCTGATGAACATCTCAATTTTGTTTTGAGGAATGTAGAAGAATGTAAGGGTTTTGTTTCAATATTTTCCAAAGAAAAATATTTATTTATTTAGGAAGATCTCTTTGTTTTTGTTTGGTGTTATCCATGTGCATAAACACCTGATGGGGGAGTGAATATAAAAAAACAGAGCCAGACCCTGTGGCCCAGTGAGAATATGATGGTCACAATTCTATATAAAAGTACAAGGGAACTTTTTTAGCGGGAAAGTAGTCAAAGTCTGGCACAGGTTGCCCCGAGGCTTTGTCAAGTCTCCATCCTTTGAGGTATTCAACACCCGTGGCCCTGAGCAGTCTGCTTGGAGTAGGAGATTGGACTGGACAATCTCTAGAGGTGCCTTCCCGGCTCAGACATTCTGTGGTCCTGTGTCACAGGAGTGCTATGCAGAGATGTAAGTGTACACGCTGCTGTCTGCTCTCAACATGCTTACTCAGTTTGTAATGATGGTGCAAAAACTGGGAGAAGAAATAACTCCAGTACAAAACAGATAGGAATGAACATATCTGCATTTCACAGTTATTTACACCTATAAACCACAGGACTGGCACTAACAAGAAGCTCAGTGTCCCTGCCAAGTGATGTAGCAAAAAAAAACCCACTCCAGAACACATAACTAAGGAAAAACTCATCTTCCAGAACTACTGTAGGCATCATAATGGTTTGAGAATGCAGAGAGCAGGAATAGAAAACAGAAGCTTGCTTCACAAGCAAGGAAGTACAGGATTAGGAAAATGATTCTGATGAAAATAAGAACATGAAACCAAAGCAGAAAATAAGTATTGAGCAATGAAGCTGAGTGGAGCTTGGAAATCTTGGCACTGGGGTGTTAAAGTACAATATAAAGAGGTGAAAGTCAGACAATCTATAGGCAGCCAGCTAAAATACTGTACAGCTCTGTGCTGTAACAAAACCTAATACAAAATCTGTGCTGTAGGCAATGTTGTATGATTAAAGAAATGTTCTTGTAATGCTATCTGAAGCAGTATGCCTGAATATAGCAAATGATACCTTAAGAAAATTGACATTTATAGCTGAAGTCTTTATAGGAGTAGAGCAGCAAACAAGCAAGCAGATAACCCATCAAAACTTATTATTGTAAATTAGTTGTAGTCATATGACATCTTTCTGGAAAGAAAAGGCTGTTTTTCTTACCTAATAAAAACTGAAAGGGCATCTATAAAATCATCAATGATATTTCTTTAGAAATTCCTCCCCTAGTTAAGATACTGTGCCTTAAAATATGGATGAAGACAAAATGAATTAAACACCATATTAAAGTATGTACTCCAAGCACTCACAGTTACTGAGATGTAAACCACACAGTAAGTGACACATCATAGAGCAATGCTCATTCTCGTCATCGAGATGCCCAGTGCTTCAGTTTGGTTTTGTCGCATTTTCACCTCTTTGTTTTACATTTCTTTGGGTTTTACAGAATCCTGGCCTCCATCAGTTGCTCAATAGATAATGACTTCATACAAGAATAGAGGGGTTTTCCTAATAATTTGCACCTCTCAGACATATGTTAGTTATCTGAATTAAAGGAGGATATAAGGTAGCTGATATCTCAGCACTCCCTTAGTTTTCTGCAAGTAAGACAATCCTTAAAAAAAAGCCTAGCCAATCAATCCAAAGGAGAAGCTAATGTTTTAGATCTGCTGACTCTAGCTTGCAACATCAAGTAGTAAGTTTATATTTTGTTTTGTCTCCAGTGATGTGTTTAGGGGGTTATGGTGTTTTCCATCAGCTCTAAAGGGTTTTGTTTGTAAGTTTAATAAGAAAACAGAACTAAGTCCAAAATATAATTTAAAGCAAAATAGCTAATTATGGAATTACTGAATGGTCAGCAAAGTAGCTTAGCTTGTAAAAATGTAAAGCCGACTTGCTGTGAACTCTCCTTTATGGATGTGATAAACTGTAACCGTTTAATTTGCTTATTTTTTGTTTATTCTACATAGCATAATTTTTCCTCATTATGGCTCCTGTTTGTCTGCTCCTGTCTTCTATGCTCTTGACCAAAGCTCAGTCTTTGAGAAAGAATGACATAGCTGGTAACTCAGCATGTTTAAGGGAGAGGAAACCTATGAAGTTCAGACTGAGAAAGCAAAGATCAAGAGCCTTTGCAAGGGAAGCCTTTATTGATATTTAAAGCATAAGTATAAATCCATCCATATAGCTATTTTTTTCTGAAAATGAAGTAGGTTCTCCCTTCCCTGCCATTTGCTAATAAATCATAAAGCTGCTTATTTTCTGATTCAAGAAGTAAACATATACTGGATTTTATAAAGAAACTTGGAAGGCCTATAGATTGACATCATATATTACAATGTTCTATTCATCTTAAAATTGGGCAGTTTTGCAATTGCCAAAAAATACTTTTAAGTAAAGGGGGAAGAAGAATAATAGAAATAACTTAGAGTCAATACATTACCACAAAACAAAAACAATTTTTTGAGCTGGTAAACAACTAGAAAAGGTAACTGAGTAAATTTGCTGATGTTTTAATTTGCTAGTGCAAGTAATAAAAGGTAATTATGTCTCTAAAATTGTCTGTGGAGATGCAGAATTTGGAAAAATGGAACATGTGAATCTTAAATACCAGTTTACATGATTTATGATTGTATAGGAACAGCACTCAGATGTACCCATAGCCTCTATGTTTTGAAAACTAATTGAAAGAATTAAATTAGGTTAATATCTTACGGCACTCAATCTTATTACCATATAATCATAGCAAAAATGTTTAATCAAAATTTTAGATTTTCAATTCTAGTTTGTGTTAAGTCTTTAAGGGAAGATTAATGTCACTTAAGTTTAAGCAAAATATTACGATCACAGATACATATTTCAGAAAAATTTTGTGGTTTTGAATAGCATTTAAAGTGACATTACTTGCTGGATACCAAATGAATGTTGAAAATTACACTTTAACAAATGTAGTTGACGTGACTGACTTCTGCGTGGGGCATGGTTTTTCCATAACTCTTTTAATATTTTGTTGTATTGTTATTCATAGAGAAATTAAAAAGTCCATTGTGACCTGGTTTGGGGAATACAGCTATTCATTATGCATGTCACTGGACTGTACAAAGTGTTTACTTTGTGAAAGTTAGTGTGGGTTTAACTTTCTATGAAGGGAAGCAGACTGAGCAGTTCAGAAAGGTCTGTTGGCCTTTTTCATGTGCAAGAGAGAAGTAAAAAGTGACATGAGCCGAGACATTCAGTCATTCTTTACCACATTCCCATTTGAGACCTAAAGAGTGGGCAATATAAATATAGGTTGAGGACCAGGTGAACTTATTTGTGGCTCATTTTTACAATTGTGTACTTTCCGCATAGCAAGTGCCAAGTCAGAATTGTGGCTTATCAAAAAAGAGTGGATATCGACTTTCCTAGGGCTACCTTTTCACAGAGATGTCCCACTTCCTCTCCAAAAACCTATGGTTTTCATTGTTTTCCTAAGGACCTGTACCTCCCAAGGAAAAGTGTGTGTGCGCCTTTGTGCGTGCACGTTTCAGAAGCTGCGTAGTGAATGTTGTATCACTGCTTGTCCAACAGCCTCCATAGATTTAAACTGTACACCACAATTATCATATAAATTGTGAATGTTGAAATCTAGGGGAGATCAGAAGAGTAAGGAAAGTGAAGTATCAAGGGAGGTCCTTGGCAGGAGTGATTTGTCTGTGTAGTCGTGTGTTGTGGTGATGTGTCAGTCTGGGAGTCCACATGGCTGGGATATGACGGATAGGTCAGAGGCTGTCTCACACCTTTAGCAATGATGAAGATATTCATCAAAGGTACCATGCAGGTGTGATTTGACTCAGTTTTGGGTTCTGTGTTTTTATCTACTCAGAAGTGAAGTCAAATGGTGCAGACTGCTGAAATCAGTAAGAGCAGATGAAACTAGGTCTGCAACACATTATCCGTACCAAGTGCTTTTCACTGCTGGCAGTTGGCCCTTAACTTGCCCTTTATGAGTAGATTAATATCACAGTTTCAGCAGTAATTAGATGGATGGTCATGCTGCAGATTACAGTGCCACAAACTGTTAAGCAGTGGCCTGATGACCGCAGTAGAAATAAATGCTCATATAAAAGGTCCATTTCCTTTGGAAGAGTGCTTTGGTAATGTCATCTTTCCCAAGTAGCTGGTGTCACTTGTAGTGCTATCATTGGGAAGGGATTGTTAAAACAGACATTTAAGAATATTTTTTTCTCTGAATAAAGAACTCTGTATGTAGATACTGTTATACAAATACATGTAATAATTTATGTTGATATTAACAATTTAATATTAATATATATTTAGGTAAATAATTGTAGTAATATTTGTATTTATGCATTAGAAATTTCTAGGAAGTGCTAGGATATAAATTGCTACATTTTTTGAATAAATAAACAAATGCCTTTTGGTTTATTTTAAGAACCAGTGAACTCTCACAAGATTAGTGCAGTTGCATTGAAAAGAAAGGTTCAAATACAACATATGGTGTTCATGGAGAAGGAGAAATGCTCCCACTCAATATTGCAAAGAGTTCCTACTAAGTTTTGGACACTGTTTGCAGAACTAGAAGCTATAGTATTGGATTTACAGCTTAGATTGCATCTCATGTTATTATTGGAAAGTGATACTTGTTAGTGCATATCTTCTGACTGGATTTTTTGATAGCATCCACGTGATAGGAAATAGATCAAGAAAATATTTCTCTTACTCCTTCCAAGAATGATCACAACAGTACTTCATATGAACACAAAGGCTGGAGGTTGCTCTCAGGCTCTCTAGGTGCCTGTGCAATCCTGACTTTTTCTCTTGCATATATAAGAAACCACCCTAGAAGAAAGCGTATTTTGTGAAGGGTGGTTAGTACTAGGCTCCTGCAGCTTCTCCTCTTCTTCCTGCTTAGAAATGTGTATAGAAAGTAAAAAAAGAGCATCTTCATTAACTTTTAGAGCTTGGACTCTGTCCTATTATCAGGCTTTGTGGCTCTGGGATCACATGCTCCCTGGAATGCTGTCATAGCAACTGAGGGTATTATCTACATTCTACTATTTCTCAAATTAGGTGAGTCAGACTATTGGTCCTTGTATCCCGCAGCAGCAGAAGAGAGTTACAGGTCATGTCACTATAACTGGATGACTGAAAATAAGTCTAATGATCACTGACATTCATATTCATCGGTTTGACAACTGGTGCAGATGCCAGCAGTGATATGTCTGGCTGTTGACAGGCTTAAGCAGCCCTCGGTCTTCCGAGCATATGGTTTCATACAACTGCACCACTGAGTCACACTAGCAGTGTTCTCAGATAAAGCTGAGGGAGCAATGATGGAAAAAGCAACAAACACTTCCTTGTTTTCATAGCTATTTGAGGATTTTACTCTAGAGAATTGTCTATTACTCTGAATTCCTCAATTTTTATGAAAACAAATTCATCTGAAGACCGAGTCAAACAAAGAAAGTTACAATTTAGTTCCTATGTATTTAGTGCCAAGACTAATGGAAGACTGTGATAAAATACACCAACTCCGTATTAGTTTTATTTCAGTTTGGGGTATGGTACACATCTTCCCTCTTACAGTTTTGTGATTGGTTTGGGTGTCTTCTCCCCTCACGCTCACTCAGTATTGCCACAGAGATTAACACGTCTTCTAGATCTGGTGCATTGTTCAGGAAAATTAAAATTCCCAAATGTTTTCTGTCCATTACATTTTTACTTCTTTACCAATTGCCCTTCTCATTCATCACAGGCACCAAGCCCTTTGTCAGTTTTCTCTGTTGGTGACTCTGCATATGTCACACCAGTCTACTGTTTCATTTAATAATTTGGCATAATTTATATGATTAGTCCTGTTACCTGCTGTTATAACCTCAAAACAAATTGCTGTGTATCAGAGTGATAGAATCCAGAAGTCTGCTTACTTTCTCTCTCCTGTTCTAAGGTAATAGATTTGCACTTAAGCTACTGTTGTAAAATTCACATAAAATTTAAACAGAGGGCAGCTCTCCTAAGTGAGCAAGGGTTTCAATGAGGTCTAATGCAATTACTTTGTGACAGCTTTTTTCTTCCCAGTCATAGTAAAGTATTTTGGTAACAGTAGATCTTTAATTATTGGTGCTGTTAGGGAAAAGTTTCTTTTTATCAAAGACATCACAGTGGCATATGACCTAAGATGTATATATCTCATTCAACTCCTTATATTTTCTGTCTTCGGTACAATTTGTTTTTGCATTGATTTTTTTCAGATTTTATATTGCTATGGACGTTTAATGGATTTTCACCGGAATTTGAATTTCAGATCTAAACAAAAACAATTCTAATGGCTTCTGTTAATTGGGATAGAGAAGAATTCATCTGTTGTCCTTGTGTACATTTTCTTCTTTACCACTCATTGCCTTGTAGGTACTTAATTGAGGGTCCTCTGATTAGCAGCATGGATTGATATCACTGCACTCCAGGATCTGTGAACAGTGGGACAGATGCTTTAGGAGTCAGCATAGCATACTGGCATGAATAATAAAAAACTCAACATATCTACAAAGAGGAAATGGAAAAAAACCACACAGACTTCCTTTTCTTGTTCTAAATGAAAAATTCATGCTGGGGCACATAATGTGTTTAACGTGCCGATCAACAGCAATAAACTTGTAAGCTTCTTCACTTTTATTTGGCTCATCAGGTAGTAGGTTGTATAATCTGTAACACTATCCAGAATAAAGGAGCTAAGGGTCCTTTGGAAATATTTGAATTCAGTGTACAGGTTATTATTCTTCCAAGACTTGCCTTTGCCAGAAGGGATAGTTCCATTTATAACCCTGCCTGTGACACTGTTGTATATTCTAGTCAGGTGTGTGCAAGTGAAGACTAGGAATGAGTAATACATTAAGAAAAAAAAGAGGGGCATTTTCTTAACAGATCATAAAAAACCCTCAAAATGTCAGGTCTCTGTAAATCAGGATATGATAATGGACTAAATATTATGGTGTGTAGCATGAGGCAGAGTTTAAAATTAGGTTAAGAAAAGGAGCTGAAGCAGAGTCACTGCTTTTTGCATAATCAGAGCTATCTGTCTGCTAAAGTAAACCACACATTCAACTATAGAGTACTACCAGTAGTAAGAGGTAAAGTAAACCCATTTTTAGGTAGGTTTTCTCATAAATTTTGTTTATAGTATTACCTTTGCAAACCTGACTTTAGGTGTAGGATAACTTTTGGACTGACCTTTCTACTTTGACGTTTTTACTGAGCCTGAACAATACTGAGATCCTCAATTTAATTGCTTCCACGTATTCTCAAGGTGAGATAAGATGTTTGTTCATTTGTTTGTTTTCCAATGGGGGAATGAAGAGAGGAAACAAAATAATGAAACATTTGGAAATTTCTATCACCAGTATGGAGAGTACAAGACATGGGTCTGCTAAAGGGCATGATCTCTATAGGTATATTTTTGTAGGAGTTTATGAAACACTCCGAGCCATGAGCTTTCGAAAATCACATTTTGCATGCTTTTAGTAAAGGCTTAGTTGAATTTTGCATGTACATGCCCTGAAGTTTCAAACCAAATGAGTTTATTCCAGTTCAAGGCTGCACAGGATTTTCCTTAATAATTACACTTAGAGTTTGCTTCAGACTATGCAAGGTCCAGTTCTGTGCTTCTGCCGTGTCTCATGTGCAGTATGGTGCATGTGACCTGAAGATGACAATACCTAACAAATAAACAGAGAAGCAGCCTCATTAGTTTTAGGGAGTGAATTGGACCTAATATGAGCTGAAAAATGGTCTTAGAACTTGGTGGCAAGACACAGTGAAAGTCTGAGTGGCAAAAGGATTACATTTTAATGCTGGATTGTGCCTTGTACAGTGATAGGCAGGGTGTTGGAGTTGGAAGTTAGGTGAGAATTGGAAGTGATGTCTCAGAGCTAGTTGGAAATACTAGATCTGGTTGATTGTGAGACTTGAGAGTGTAGAAAGTTGAGAGTGAAATTTGAAGGGACAGGTCAGGTAACCGAAGAAAACTAGTGCTTCTTTGGAAGAATAGATGGAAAAGCCTGGCCTTCTTCAAGTCCTCAAGTCCCTGTCTTTTAGTCTTCTGAATACGACTGAAAAATTCTTTGACCTCACTGCTACTTTGCCATGAGAAGGTGCTGGACAATGTATGACTCCCTACACTACTATCAGAAACTCAGTGGGATTATCTGCCAGGCAAGTAGACATGTAGAACAATGCCTCTGCAATATCTGGGATCAAATGCACTGGGGAGATGTGCTTCATGGAGAGATTAGTTATAAAGTCCACTGGTCATCCAGTACAGTTTTCGTTCACAGTTGGACACGATGATCTTAAAGGTCTTTCTCAATCTAAATGATTCTGTGATTCTTTCCTGTCTGTCATAGTAATCACAGAAAATTTGTTTCCAAGAGACTTGCATGAAAATACGTTAAAATGGGTGGAACTTTTCATGTTTAAATGAGATTTCAGAAGGGGAAAGTACAAGACAAAAATAATTGAGTGCTGTTCTGAAGAAATATCTATTCCAAAGAGATCATATGTGATACTGTGCAAATGTTTCCTCAGTGCCTGACTTGATTTCATCAGGATCTGACTGGCAGCAGTCCCAAACTCCACAGCTGTACTTGCACGCAGTGGATTCTGACCTTACCAACTGATCTTTCATTACTGGATGCTCTGACAGGCATTTCAAACTGATACAAGAAAGGAGAGATTCCTGACCTGAGTTTCACTGTCTCTCAGTTCTTTGTTTTGCATCAGTACATTACTGTCTCCTTTGTACATAAAGGGCAGCTTGGGATGTGCAAGATTTGAAAGGAATGTGTTCCTGAAAAGGCCATCTTCTACTGTGAAGGTGAAATGAAATAATCCGTAGGCTCTCCCAGTGAGAAGAACTTCCATCCTTTTTTACCCATTGAAACAAAGATTTTAAGTCCCCAAACGCCATCCCTACATATGGAAAAAGATTTTTGTTATAGTGCATATGCAGAAGATGACTGAAATAAATCCTGGCATAGTGTGTTCTGTCACTTTCCTAAATCAGCGTACTCAGCTTTGCCATCTTAGCCACGTGTTTTTCAACTTGTGTGTTCCTCTAATAATGCCAACTTAATTTGCAACCAACTTACTCTTGGAATGAACTATTATAAATTTGTTAGCATGTTAATTCACATCATGTGAATGTGTGAAGTGGTACAGTGCCAAATCAGGTTTTTATTAGGGACGTTTTAATCCTAGAGTCTCTCAAGACTGTATATGAAAGGTCAAATAGATTTTTCCTTTTTCACACAAATATTTTCCTTGTGATAAATTGTTATAGTTTCTAACCTCATGGTTGAAATAGATACAGAGATTTTTGCTATGAATTTCCCTCATTCTTTAAAGATTTACAATTCAGCAGAGTGCTTTTTACCTTAACTAGTTGTTTTCCTGTAGGTCAGTGCTTAAAACTAAATCATATTATATTAGCTGTTGGACTCAATAATCTTAAGGGTCTTTTTGAACCTAAATAATTCTGTGGTTCTGTTAAGGATGAAGGAAAACAATTTACCCTTTCCCAGACAAAGAAAAATAACTCTGGTAGGTCTCTATAGAAGTTTCTTAAACCACAGTTATAAATGCTGTTTGTGAAGAGGAGTGATCAAAGTTATTTTGACGGGGGAAAGGCTTGGCGGGGGGGGGGGGGAGGGGGGTAGGGAGGAGGGGCAGTGTAGGCAAAACCTAGTACTCCTCCCAGCTTTTGAGACTGTGCTTACACAAAAACCTCTTAAAAATGGATTGAACATGATTAATACACTTCCTGCTTCATATATATTTGTAGGATCTCTTAATCTTGCCTATCTCCTCTCGGAGAAGGTGATTAGATAATCAACAGGCTGAATGTGTGTTTTAGTTTTGGTTTGGGGTTTTTTGCTTGAAGGTGTTAGTGTGATATTTTCTACAATTATTTCGCATCTATGTTTTTTAGTCTTAGAGATGAGGTCGTACAGAGAATAGAGTCAGGAATGGTTTTAAGAATAGCATTTTTGTAATACCCAGTGGGTGAATAGATGTCAAAAGCATGGAATGTGTGACAGCTGGGGAAAAGAATGTGGTGATAAAGCGAAACTCTTCTAAGTTTAATTTAAGGGGAAAAAATGCCATCTTTCCTATTGACAAATTCTCACTCAGACTGTTAGAGAGGGTAGGGCAGCTCCTATACTTTCATGTGGCTGATAATACACAGCCTCAGTCCAGAATGTGCAGCATCCCTGATGTATTTATCTTACAAAGCACTTTCTTCCACTGCTCTTGGCTTTGATAGCTGTCTCTAGTGCAAGAACTTATCTATGTAGGCCCACATGGTACTACAGTATGTAGAGATAAACAAGTTAAGCCTGTCAAACCCTTTCTATGTTTTGCATTAGGATAAAAGTTAAGTCATAGTCCCAGCTCCTTTCCTCACAGTCCCAACTTCCTTGCCTCAGGAACTGATTTCTGTGCTTTCACTCTTTAAAACCTAATTTACTATGGTAAGACCTACCCATTCAAGAGTATTTCTTAGTACATATTCTTGACTTTGAGTATGTGCATGTATCTATGACTCCAATACTTGTGTATATATACCCACTTATAGACGTATGAGTTCAGCGTAATTAGGAACTTTCAGATTAATGAAGTCTTTACATGTGTAGATATTTGTATCAAAGTGAAGTTACTGAACTTAAAAAACTGCATGCAACAAACGTGTGTCTCCAATGAGGTTTCCATATCATTGGTGAAAGTGAGAACAGAGGAGAAGGTAGGACCAAAGAAGAACATTCTTCCCTTATCCAAAGCTCTGTGATCAGTAGTGTTTTCTTGTAGTGTTCCTGTCCATAAGAATTGTGTGACAGTAAACTTAAAAAAACCAAGAAAATCCTCACAGAAAACCTAAACCCAAAACTTTATTTAACTTCAGGACATAGGCAAGACAATGAAATTTGAAATTAGACATCAAGGCATTAGTCATTTGAGTTAGATGAGGTGACTGTACATAATGTAGGTGGACATCTAGTGATGATTTCTCAATTTAGTCCTCTAGTGTAGCCTGAACAAAAATATTTGTCTGTCTGACTCCTGCTGGTAGTCAGTACTGTACATAAACTGGCACTGTGCTTGGTATGTTTTGAATGGATAAAGGAGTGTTGTTGAAATTGTCAACTAAAGAAGCCAGAAGACTTTTAATTTTATGTGAACTGAGAGATTTGATTACTTCGTAAATTTCTCAATTTTTAGACCTTGAGAGTGGGGGAGTGGTTTCTACAACGATTTTGTGCATTAATCTGAAACCCTGAAATGTGTGAGAGACTTGTTCCAATTCCTGTCCCAAGCAAATCTCTGGTTGCATTAACTCTTGCACATCCATTAGGATTGGCAGCAACTCGGTTTAAATCTTGTGTGATGCTAGTTGAAAGTTTTCAGCAAATAAGATATGTTGACCAAATGATCTGAAGAGTATTTTCTACCACCGTATAATAAACATTCTTCACAGAAACTGGCATTATCATTTAGTACTGGAGTGGGATTGCAGCAGGGCATGAGCCATTTCAAGTTTGCAGAGTACCACTGCTCTGTGTGTTAACCTTGGTGTAGAGGATGGCACTCACAGGAGAGCCTGATCCCTAGCTCATAAATTAAAAGCTTAGCAGTGGAACCGTCGAGAGTTTAGTCAAGGAGTTTGTTTTTGGACCGGGCCTTTAGAAATATCCGTGATCTAAAGTGTCATTTGAAACAATTTTAGTCTTGTTTATGCTGGTTTAATAAAATTATCCCTTTCTCTCTTTTGGCAAAAATTTAGAATTTTTGTTGTAGTTATATTGGCATGGCAGGAAGTGCAGGCCCACAGAACCTAGGATAAAATTCACAGGCTTCTTAGAAGAAGTTTGTGTGGTTTCTTTGTAGTAAATAAATAAATATATAAAAGTGACTATTAATGTCCTTTAGGAAAAAAAACCAAACAAACAAACAAGTAAAATTTTCAACATTTTGGAAAGAGTTTTAATCAGATGGAAAGTGTTAAATAATGGATTTGAAAATGTTGATTCTGTGAATATGGAATAGAAGTACAGTTGGCATGATTTACAACATTACCTTTACAATGTAAATATTGGTTAAATATTTATTTCTGCATCTTTTTTTCTTGAATTATTGAGATCCAATGATTCATACAATTTTGTTTTCCAATGCATTATATTTTTGGAAAACTCAACAGGTTGGGGATGTGACAAAACTTCAGAGCCAAAATACTGTGAGTTTGGACACAGAAAATTTAAAGTATGTTTCAGTCAGTAGATGACTAAGTAGAAGAGAGCAGACCACACATAGCTATAAAAATCCTGGCAGAATGCCGGGAATAGGCAATTGCCCTATAGACCAGTAGAGTGTGAATATTGTAGGTAACATATGGAGACAACTGCCACATCTCACAAGTAGTTTTGTGCAGCAGATATTTCTGGAGCTTTCGAGGTTATATCATCTTGTTTTAAAGCAATGAATGTGAAGATGATTTGCTTACAATTTCTTAAGGCCAGTATTGATAGATAGGGTAGTAGTTGAAGACCAAAGATATAGAGAGTGTTGAGTAGAGAGGAAGGGCATGGGCTGAGAATGGGTAGAGAAAAACAATGAAGATAAGGGGGTGGAGACTGAATTCTTTCTAATGTCTGAAGTCTGCAGTATTGTTATCTTTTGTGAAGTTTTACAGATCATTAGTCTCTTAACTGATGCTTATGCCTTTGGGTAGGTAGGGAAATATTCTTTCATTTAACAATGCAGATATTATTCATGTAGGATACCTTTTTTTTAAGTAAGGATTAGTGACATACAGGCTTGAGGGTATATTAGCCTCCCACTGTGTATGCATAGCTTTCATTAATGCTAATTAACTAATAATGATGGAGGTGCTGGGGATTGTCTGGAGATTAAAGAGCAGCTGGAAGATGCTGATAACCTGTGATACTGCTGTAGGCCATTGGCCCTAGCAAGTCATTAATCTTGGAAGTACCTGGTACTGTTATAAAATGACAAAAGGATTTGGAGATGGGAAGGAGGTAGAAACAGGCAGGCAGGTTGTAAATGAATACAGGATTACAGGAGGACCCAGTCTCATCATGGGTACATGTGGCCAGGAACTGATCTTCCAGGTCCTATAGCAAAGGGGAAGGCTTCTGCATTCTTTGGGCATCCTAGGTATGACATTTCCAAGTTAAATTCACAGAAAGAAGAAAGAAGTGTGAACACTGTAGGCTGTACAGCTGCAGTTCTAGTTGGTATATTTCAAGGAACTAACTCCTTTTGATATAAACAATTTTGATTAATGTTTGTTCAATATGGGCTAAGTAATTAATTCCAAGATATGAGTTAAACATTTCACCATTACCTTTCATGTATGATTCAAAAACTTATAAGATTGCATCATGCTTGCTGTCTCTGTGTGCTTTTATAATGAGTTGCCAAGGAACGGGTTTTGGATGCATTGTCAGCTACGCTTTGATTCTCTCTTCTTCTGTCAGTTATATCCCTTTGTTGGGAGATTTTGCTAGCTACAGTAAATTAAAGTCTTTAGATACATTAATTTCAACAAAAGCAAAATGTCTGTACTTCCAGTGTGCTAGAACAATACAGGAACAGCAATGGGGCCAGGTGATGGGGTCTGAAAGAGTTGTCGAACTAAAAGTGAGGTTTAGTTATTTCAATCCCCAATTCATTAGGTACGGAAGTTATTTAAATATGTTAGACAGTATTTTAAGGAATCCTAAGTCAAAAAAAGAAGTAATTAGTGCATCTCATCTCCAAAAGGCATTTGTATTTTCTTCAAACTCTTAGAAGATTAAAGTGTCTAAAAGTGGTAAATCATTGGCTGCACTCGCAGAACTGTTCTGAAAAGTCTCTAAGTAGATGATTTTATAGAAATGCTGTTTTGAAAAAATATCAAAGTTTAATTTTCATTACCCATTTTCAGAACTATAATTATTTTGTAACAAATGATCAGGAAGTCTCAAAGCTTTTTAGAGTACAACTTTACTTAGACTTTCAGAATTTTTCTTTGAATTTCTAATAGACTCCTTTATGAATAACCTAATTTATAGTGTTGAGATGTCTTGACACTTGTACATGTCCATACTCCAGAGTCCAGGATTTTGTTTTTACTTTCAGTGGACTGAAATGCCAAAAGGCACTACATCAAAGTATGTCTGTGACAAACCAAGTACCATTTTTTCCTTATTATCTGGTCTTTTCCAGCCAAACTTAAGAGTTCTACATCTGTTATTAATGCAATGACGTTCGTTTAACTTGCAGCATTATTTGTGATACTGCCATCAGACTGGCACAAGACTACTGTCTTGGGACTATTTATTTACTTGGAGAAGCTGTATGTCCCATTCATGTTATTTATGTGAGTTACATTTGAACAGAAACCTTGAGATTTCTTTCGTTTCTTCTCCTTTCTGTTTGTAAGAGCTTGCTGTTTGGGTTTTGGGGTTTTTTGTTGGGTTTTTTTTTGGAGAGCAAGGTGGGCATGTTTGGGTTTTTAAAATTATTTTTGTTTACTGAATCAGAGTGTAGGAGCTGTCATGTAACTTCTGTAAGCATTGAGGTCAAAGGGTTTTTATATATGGGAAAGACTAAAATGTGGTTCTCTTTGCTTGTTTACAGAACAGAATGGGAGTGTATTTTAAAAAAACTATTTATACCAACATTTCATAAGCAGAGAAAAAACACTGAAAAAATATATGCATTGTTTGTATTTTTTTCAGCTTTAGATTCAGTTCTTGTTCCAATAATTCTGTCCTAAAATTTTGGGTTACAAGACTGAGGGTCAAAACTTTAAAGATCCGGAATTGTTTAAAGGATTCTTTGAACCAACAGCATGCGGCATTTTCCTCAAAAATATGGTATATTTATATTTACATGGCTGTCTGTTGAGGGCTTGGAGTAACTTTTTTATCCTAGAAGAGTAGGTGTTGAGCACTTAAAAATGAAAGATGTGCTGAAGAAAAGCAGATTATTTGGACTTGTGCGCTGTGCAGTCCTGTGCATGTTATTTAGCAGTTCATCTTCCTGGGAATGGAGAACCTCTCAGCTGTGTGCCCAAGACCTCAAACATTTTTAAGGCAGCTCTGATACTGAGTTGTCATGAAAACGTGGCTTACTTTGGACATTAGTAAAGAGAGTCTCTTTATAATTTTAGTAGCAGTTCCAATGTAGCTATGTGAATTTTGGTATAATTAAACAAATACTATTTCCTACCTTGAATGGGTGCTCCTTTGCATTCCTTATGCAAATAGGTGCTTGTAAATCAGTAGCCGCTGTACAAGTTTATTCAGCTGAAAGATTGTATATTACAGGACTCTAGTTCTGTTCCACATCATGGTTTTATGTGCCAAAGTATAGTTGTGTTTGAATTTTTTTCTCTCCTGTTTTCATCTGTTTCATGAAAATCTTCTGTCTACAAGGCTCATCAGATAGCCTGACTGGCTCAAATGACCATTTTTCCTGCTTAAATGAAGGGGATTTTGTTTATTTGACCCTAGGGTCTTCCTTGAATAAAAGTCAAAGACACTCTTTTGAGGGGAAAAAAAAAAAAAAAACAAGAAAAACTGTGAAATGCACGATCTGTAAGAGGGGAACTCTGGTTTAAAATAAAATGTATTTCATATTCATTTGAAGAAAACTTCCATAGCCATATCACAGAAAATGTTTTGTTTGGTCAGCTGCTGTGCCCACTAATATATTCTTCTCATGGCAGGAAAGAGCTGTTGGCTAGTTAAAGACATAACTATAGAAAAATGTGTATATGAAACTACTGTTAGTCTTGTTTGAAGTATGGCTCTATATAAACATAATGTGATCTAGAAGGTTCCAAGTACTGGGAATTCTTTATTTATTTAATCTGTTCATTCAGGAACTGGCTTGCATTGCAAACTGTCTCAAAACAGTAAAAATCAGCAAAGTACCTTAGAAAATTGGTACGAAATTTATGATATTCTTTGAAGCTGTCAGTAGTGCTGATTTAATTTCTTAGTATTTGTCCACTACAGAAACATGGAATATTGAATTGTTTGATATAGAGCTCTAATTGAGACCAGTGTGTATTGACCCTGAGATTAGCTCAGTTGGTTAGAGCATGGTGCTAGAAATGCCAGTGTTGCAAGCTTGGCCTGTGTATGGGCCATTCCCATAAGAGTTGGTCTTGATGGTCTTTGTGGGTCCCTTCCAACTCAGAATATCCTGTGATTCTGTGGTGTTATGCCAGCAGCTTTTTTCTTGTTTTTCTTAAACCTAGAAAAATGCAGATTGAATGCAAATCTGACTTGCACAGGAATTATTTTCTATGTTTTCCGTCTCTTTGCCCAAATACAGCACTGGGGAGGCTTAAGGAGGCTTTTGTTGCCTATTCTTTTGAAAATAAAAAGCACTTAAGTATATTTGTTTTGCATCTTAAGTGTTCATTACTAATTAATTTAAGCCTGTATCTCACAAATTAACGCAATCAATAAATTGAGTTTGTGTTGCAGTGGTGAATTTGAAGACTGTTCAAGAGAGCAGTATTTTAAATTAAAATTAATTGTTATATTTAAATAGTTAAAGAGCTCAGAAAGGCATTTTCTAAAGAACCATCTGTGTCAAAAAGTGGTGTTGAATTAGAATTGGGGAGTATGCCTCAGTCTCTGTCGGTGTAAAGCGCACAACTCAAACTGCCGCAGTCGGTGATTTGAGCGAAGCAGCCGGACCTTGCCCTGAGATGGCTGACAAGTGTTCACAAAGTCCTCCTGGAAACAGGCCCGGTGAAACAGGGCATCTGAGAGGGGCACAGTACCAAATGATGGGGCTGTGGTTATGGCTGAAACTGATGCTGGAAAATGTGCCTAAGCTTTCAATTTACTTCAAGTGGCTTTTGCTGTACTTTCTGGTGGAACTGACGGTCTTTCCTCTTGATGTTTGATGTGTGGACTTTTCTTTTCCTTAAACTTTAAGAAACGGTAACAATCTGTAGGCAGTTTTTTGTTGAGGCTGGAGGGAGGAATTTCACAGTCTTCACTCAGCAGTGTCTTTAAAATATATATATGTTTATAATATATGTACTGTAGAATCAGTTGTGTACATTCTTTGGGGTTTGTGTCTCTCAAAGGTGGATTTTACACGAAGGTAAGATGCTGACATGTCATTTAAATACAGCAATGTAAGCGTGGGACCCCTTTGAAAAAGGTAAGAGCCTGTCAGCTTTCACTACTACAGTATATAATAGGTCACAAAAAAGTTAAAATGCAGGAATTGATTCAGGGAGAATAAAGCATACTGACATGTTATGGACATATTTAAAAGTGACTATTTGGTTTTAAGATAAAAAAAAGTAGAAATCCCTATAAATTCTTCTTAGAACAATTCATTTCAGCTGAGTACATGTTGTGTGGTCTGCTGAAGAAGGTTGTAAGATGCTTTTTCAATTCCCTATATTACTGTCTTGCCCTGGAGATTCACAAACCAAAGTTACAGACTTGTAAAAAACTGAGGAAGAAACAAGTTTGCCACGTCTAGCAGGGATTGATGAAAGAGAAAGGGGGAAAAAACCCACACCCACCCCACCTGAAAGAACCCAAAAAAACTGCATAGAATAAATGAAAGGCACATAAACTCTTTCCCTCTAAAATATGTAGGTGTGGCTTCACACTTACTGCAATACAATTGTAGATATAGGATGTTCCGAATGCATAAATTATTTCATATAAAAAGTAATTTTATTCCCTTATTCTATAAACCAGGAACTACAGTGTTCTATATTTGATATTATTATGAATGCTCCTGTGTTCTGTAGACAATAGTCTTCTGAAGAGCAACCAAAATCATTAGTTGCTCAGCTTTCACCCATTTCAGCCTCTATAAATGTGTAAAACATTGGATATTTAGGATTAGTATTAAGAAGATGAGATAAAAACTAATCTTTTGCAAGTTTTTAGCTTGGTTGCATAAGGCTTGGGAGCAGAGTAATTCCTACCTTATTAAAGCAATAAAAAAATAATAGGAGAAGAACTGATGAAATTGGGGAATAGCTCAAAGTGAAAGTGTGCATGTGTGGGACAAAATAATTTGAGTTCTGGAATATGTAGGCAGTATTAATGATGGAGCAGAGAAACAATGAATTAGACCATCCTGAAAAAACTTAGAAGTTGCATTAGGCTGGCAAAGTTTTTATTAAAGAATAATTCTGAGATAAATCAAAAGTTTTGAGACTATTAAATTACTTTCTACATGAAAAATTCACCACTTTAATTAACACTTTTCCCTCACTATAAAAGATAATACCTTTCCTACCCTACCCTTCCAAATGTAGTTCAGTATTTAAAAAGTTGGGGGATTTTTTTTTAAAGGGTGAATTTTCAGATTCATTTGCCACAATTACAGTCTATGAAACAAAAGTGAACAATTATAATTAAGGATCCTTGTATTGCTTAGTCACAAAAACTGCTGCATATCTATGCTCCAGAGTAAATGCTTTCTACTCTTTGATAGACAAATTAAGCTTAAAACCCTCAAATCAAGTGTAGACTTTTGTACTGTTACTTGCCAAATGTTACCTGCAAATGCAAATCTAAAGAGCTCATCTGCCACCTTCTTCTTCAGAGAAATCCTCCATGAGAAGAATATTTTTCTTCATCTGGTACAAAGCTGACATTTTTCCTAAATATCATGTGAAGTTTTTTTGTGAGCCAAGATCTGAACACTTTGTCTTCTGGTGCCTGATTTACTGCAAATTATTCCATTTTGGAGGTTTAGAATATGAGCTAGCTGCTGCTTCTATGCTAACAGTAGCTTGAGTTGCTGGCCTGATATGACTGCCTGAGTTGCCCAGAAAGACCAAGACTCCACACCATTTAATTATCCATTTATCACCATTTCTTATTCCATGACGACAAGACATTATCTTGTTTTAAGAAACTGAAACTACTCCATATGGGAAGTTTTAACTTTTGTTGTCTAGATTTCCAAACCTGCCTCTGTTAGTTTGGTATTATTGTACTTGTAGAAATTTAAAGAATGGTGTTCTAATGTGTTTTGAGGTGGATTGTTTGTGGGGGAATAGACTTCTGTATGATCCACTTTGTCTCTTATGAATTATCTTACTCCTTAAGTAAGATTTAGACTGGTTAATGTCTCAAATAAAGAAAGCTCAGACCAGTTTTGCTGAAAGTAGTGAGGACAAGGACAGATAGTTACATTCAGTAGAGATTAGGCAATATTAGATGTAACAATAGATCAAAGAGAAACCCAAGTTTAGTAGAGAACACTTAGCTCTATCTGACTTTTTAAAAATACATTTTGCATTTACTCCTTTAATTTGGAGGTAGTATTTTTCCTTCGATTCTTCATTTATTTGCTTATTAAATAACTTTTTATATTAACTTTCCTCACTTAGTGGTTCTGTTCTTCATCTGTGTCCAGTGATCATCATGTCATATGTGATACCCTTCTGTTATTGTTCATTTTTCAGTGTTTATGTGCACTAAGATATGCAAATGCTCAACTCCCAAGACTGAGTAAATGTGCCATCAATTTGATGTACTGTCATAGTCTTCATAGAATCCCATATATCTGTTAAGCAATTGTATAGATCTGTTATCTAACATGCAAATATCAATCTACAGAACTCAGTTTTTCAGTACAAGCAATTCTGTTGTCTTTCTGTTCTTCAAATGCACATTGATATTAGGATTATTGAAAATTTAAGAGGGAGAAGGCCTTAAGAGATAAGCAGTCCAAACCCTTCTTCAAAGCAAGGACAGCTATGGGGTCAGATCAGGTTGCCCAGGCGTAGATCCAGTCTTATATTGAAGATGGTACTATAATAATTCACAATATACAGTAGGTGTCAATTTTCCATTCTGAAGCAACATGAGTAACACAAATGCTGAATTTAAGACCAGTAAAAATGTGCTGTACCACCTAGGGCAAGACATCCATACGTGTGTCCTTTGTGGTGTTTATAAATCCGTGCAGTCAGCCAGGTGCATGGGGTGTCAAGGAGGATTTTCCTCCCCTTTGTCTCCTTCATTGCTCTCATCAGATTCCTACTAATACACCATAAACTGGTATTCATACACTGTTTTGTATAAAAGAAACAAAAATCCCTTTGCTGTTACGAGCAACCAATACCAAAAAAGGTGCAGGTACGTAGACAAAGATCATGCACCTCCTGATTAAATGCCATCCCCAAATGAGAGTGGAAGGTATTACTGGATGGTGGTGTGCAGAGTGTGTGCTAATGCTTTCAGGCTGTTTTGAAATGGTGTGTGTAAGCAGATAGGAATTTAGCAGTCCAGGTGTTTCTCAGGAAGTGGTTTTCCAGTGGTTTTCAGGAAGCAAGGTAGTGTCCTGCAAGTGAGGAATTGATGGTTCATAGTCTAGCTCTTGTTATTTCAGTGATATGCTGTGCAGCTTCAGCAAAATATCTGTTCTTTCTCCTTACCTTTATGCTTAACTGCTGGAGGCATTTCCCAATAGAAGTACTGGGGTTTGTACAATATTATTGTTACTGGTTATTGGAAATGCCATTACTGTTATAAATGGAGAAGTAAAAAACTGACTTGGTATCAATACTGATCTCTCATCTCATCTTTTCTAGATTTTGCTTTGCTTTTTCTGTTGTTGTTTGATGAGTTAAATTAGTGAGTGTTGAATAGCAGTCCCTTTTTTGATTTTTGAATAGAGTTTTCTTGTGTAATTCAGTGAACACACAAATTAAGAATCAAAGCAGAACAGGAACTATATGTAGCTATAAGAAAGCTAAAACTATGAGTATCAGTAGAACGTATGATAATGAAACTATAAAATGTATTTCAAGATATATCTGATGTGTGCTGAGGCTCTAAATACAAATGCCAAAAATAGTAGTAAAATAACAGAATTTTAAGTAGCTTTTTATCAGTAGTTGTCATTGACCTATAAGTTTTTAAAACTAGCAGATGATGATTGTAGGTCCCTTCTAACTGAACTATTCTATTTTATTCTAAAAGTTTTAATTTTTTACTGAACAACCCAGCCTTTACACTCCTAAAATTTCTCATAAGAATAGGGCATTAGAAATTAAAATACAGCATTTTAAAGGATTCCCTATGAGTAACCGTGTTTATGGTTCAATAATGTAGCTATTAGCTTCCACAGTATATTCCGTGTTATGGTATTTGGATTAAACTTACTATAATTTTCATTTTTTAACTGTTAAGGTCTTGCGCTTGGGCTACTGTTCTTTTCTGAAACAAAAAATAAATTGACATGAACAAAGGATAATTCTTGCTACTTTACTTCTTTTTCTTCCCACCCCCTCGCCTTCTATCTAGTTCTTCAGTCAGTCCTGATGGAAAAAATTATACTAGATGATGTGCAACTGTGTCTTTTCCCCAGGCAGCCTCTCACTGCCGCTAGTTATTCTTTGGCAGTCTGAATCTTTCATCTTGGCATTATGATACAGCCTGAATGAGAAAATTAACATTAATAGCAGCAGCAAGTGTGAGGGGAGCTAGTTTAGGCTGCTGAATTTCATTCCCGTCTAGTACTCTTGAGGGGAGTAGGACCACTGAGAGTTGATGTGCATGGAAAAAGAGCCGAGGCAGTGTGTTTGGACTTTATTTCCCCTTGTTCTTAGAAAAACATTCTTCTTTGCTGCATATTTCCATGCTTTTTTATGTTATTTTTTTCTAAAACATCCCCATGTGAATAAATTTATTCAGAGAATAAATTTACCTGTGAACAAATCTATTTGAATGGATGAATAAGAATTTAATCTTTTTCTTTTATTTTTTAAGTTCTTCTTCCCCATAAATATCTATAAGCAGTAGTAAATGTTCACTTTTGAAAGCTCAAAATTGAGGCAGAAGAAAACAAAATAGATGTTAAAAACTCACAATTTTAAGAGAACTATTTTTTTCTGATGTTTTAGGTGGAGGAGTGGGTTATCTTTTTAGTGTCTTGCTCACAATTCTGAAGGCTTTCGTTAGAAATTATACTCAAGCAAACTTTTGGCATGATGTCAGATGGTGTTGCCAACATCAGCAGTAGAAGGGAAATGCTCATTCTTATCAGTATCCATTTCAGGCAAACAGGAGTGAAATTTCATGGGACAAAGTAAAGGCACTTTTAGCTCTTGGACACTTTCTCTGATTTTTGAGAGACTTTCTGTAAATGATGAGACCCAAGAATATAGAGTTAAGGCACACATACAGGATGACTAGGATTAGGTTCAGGACTGAATGTTGAGCTCATTGAACGAACAGTGAGAAACTTCAAGACATGATGTGAGAAATCACTGGACCTGTGGAGCAACAGGGTGAGAAGGTGACAGGACTTACGGCACCTTGAAGAGTGGCTGGGTTTCACAGATTGTTAGGGATTATTGTTAGGCCATCATTGTTAGAGAAAGGTGGCCAGACCTCCCCTAATAATGGGGGAGTACTGGAAACTTTTTGGGAAGGAAGATCTTACAGGCCAAGTGGTGCCTTGGTAGTTGTATCGTTAATATCATGTAAGGCTAAGATGACCTGGATGGCAATATCAGAAAATCTAAATTTAGTAACATTGTACTAAATCTGAGATTAGCAAGAAAAAATTTAATTAAGCACAAGTACTTGATTTGGGAGCAAGCAAGAGTAGAGAAGAGGATGTCAAAATGGAGAAAAGAGAGTATAATAACGGCAGGTCATATTTAAGCAAGCCAGTAGTCAATACACTTGGAAGGCTGGACCTTGCACCTCTTCAGTCCAGGTTGTTCTGTCTTACTTTTAAACTTTGATACTGATTATTTTCTATGTGAATGTGCTCTCATGTGTGTGACCACCAGTGACCTCGAAGCAGGACTGTGCAGTGGGTGGGATGAGAGATCAGGGTCCAGATACTGGAGAAAGGGCCATGGGTCACAGGAGGTCTGGAGGAGTAAAGATAAGAGATATCTGATGGGAGGACCAGCTGCTCCAGAGACCAGGAGTCCAGGGCCAGCTATCAGGGATCCATGTTTGACTGCTAGTGACCTCCTGTGGTGATCCCTGAGGCTGGATGTTAGTGTTCATTGAGTGCTGCTTGTCTTTGAAACGTGCATTTCAGAAAAGGTACGTTTCTCCAGTTACACTGACCTGTGTGGCCAGGCATGTTAGCACCATGTGCATCCCTGAGCCTTTGGCATATGTGCAGATCCACTTTGGGAAGCAAAGCCCACAGCAAACAGCCTCCCTCACTCTGTGCAGGTGTGGAGGAACCACAGGTTGCAGAGCCCATCAAAGCCCTCTTTTGGTAATTTGTCACAGATTGTGAGCCATGCAGCACCTGTGGGGGCACGGCAAACTTTGTAATGAGTGGGGAGCCCCTGGCTATGTCGGGGCTCAGGGTAGACTGGCATGGGGCAGGGACCTCCCTCAGAAGCCTTGCTCCACCATGCCCAGAGGTGGGCAAATAGAGCCAAGATAATGACTGGGGCAGTGGCCCCAAGACTGCCAGGCATGGCCATGGGGACAGGGAGTGATCCAAATGCACACCAGAGATGGATGTGCCCAGGTGCACTTCCAGTTGTAGCATGGAGACACACCTCATACTGTGTCTGCCCCTGTTGGGCCACCACGTGGCTGTCACCTGAGAATTTATGGGGTATTTATTATTAGCCCTTGCAGCCACCTGCAGTAAGCAGACTTTTCAAGCTGTGGTCATTACACATGAAATTTGTCATCTTGTCCCACCCTGAGTAGCTGCCAAGCCATGCACTTGTGGAGTTTTCTTTCCTGCTCTGTCATCTCCTGTGCTGGATGGGGCACAGCTGAGCTTCCCCTGGGAGTAGTTTCCAGTCAGTCAAATCTAAATTTGTACCTTTAAAGTGTGTGTACAGACCTCTGCTCAGACTCTATCTGTACTGACATACACGTTTCCAAGAATCTTAGAGGGGAGTATATCTGTGAAGCAAGTCATGTAGCCTACTTTGTCTAGAATTTGAGTCAAGTGCTTTGATCCCTTTCTCATTAACAGTTTCTCACTGTGTTGAATAAGTATTTACAGTTTATTTTCCAGCATACCTAAGGTGGCTTCCCTTCACACAACTGATTTAAAAAAACTTCCCTGTGATTCGATAACATTTTAACGCCTCAGTTGCATTATTTAGAGAAATCTGTTCTCGGCTCACTATTGGAAGTGTTGTTTGTACAGCAATGCTGTCATTTCTTCAGAATTGTCTGGGATTACTGTAATCTTCCTAAGGTGTGTAATCGCTCTGGCATTTTCTGGGAAAGGCCTAGTGTAAATGGCCCCGTAAATTCCCACATCCCGTGCCATAGGGCCTCTTTACAAGACTTAATTTTCTCATCTAGTAGGATTCACAGAGCTTCAAATATGCTATGAGAGGTGGATCAGTGGCCACTGTCACAAAGTGACTTCAGCTGTCTGTCTCATTCCTTTGCTTATTGCAGTGTGACAGAAGTTTATGACTTAATAATAAAAAGCGGTTAATCCAAGTGATTTGTGCAAAATAAGTGAGACGGTTAATGTAAGTGTCAGCATTGGTACAACTTTACTCCTACCAAATCTATTGCACAGGGTTGAAAAGGTAGAGTGTATAACTCAAGGAAAAAAAAAAAAAGATGGAGATCTGACACTGCAGCTCCTCTGGCATCAGTGTATGTCCAGTGCAGTCACATATGAGAGGATCCACTACTGTCAAAATTCTGTAGGTAATGGCATAAGAGCATAAGTCTTAAAATAATTATTTTCAACATCCCTTACCAGAGCATATTAAAAAATGCAAAATATTTCAGAAGTAATTTACTGCAGGTTGACTATTCTGGAAACAGTAATTTAGAAAAATATAGGTGCATATATTTTTCATATTTCCAAACTTTAATGTGAACTCAAAATTTATGCTTAAAAGTACAGGCTAGAGTTTGTCTTAATGTTCTATTCATAAAGAGTTAAGAAATTGGCACAGTTTATAAAATATGGAATATTAATAGTTTACTGTTTATCTTAAATTTCTACTTCCGTACTACCCTATTTGTGTCTTGACTTCTGCTATTCTGAATAAGCATTCTGTTTAAAATATCAGTCAGTTAGTTTTAAAATCTTTATAACAAGAAAGAGTAATTCTGTAATAAACAGGAACAACAAAGTATTGCAAGGATGCATTATTAAAAAAATAAATTAAATCAGAATGTGATTATTTGAAGTCACCTAGAGCATTATAGACTTGATAACAGTGTCACCTAATTTTTCAAACTCTTCTGTATTTCTTGGTAGTTTACCTGGAAAAGTTGAAGGTACCTTCTTGTGGGTAAACAAGATTTTCTTAATGTTCAAAAGGAAAGAATTAAGAGATTAACAGGCTAGGTTTCAGGGATTGGTGTGGTATTTCTTTTTTATGTTTTCGTTATATGTTCTCATTAAAGATAGAAGTGTCATATTTATTTTATTCCATTTATGATGAATGTCAACTAAAATTGGGGTTTTTTTTTTGCATTTAACAAGATGCTTTTGATAAAATAATAATGAGTGTATTAATATTAAGGTAATCTTCTGATTTCATCTAAATTGCTAAAAGAATTTTCAAAAGAAAATATGAATTAGCTGAAAAATGAAAAAAATAGTTGTTGCATTTTTTTTTCCTGTCTTCTGGCACTTAGATACTAAAACTGTCACACTTAATTTGAAACTTATCTTGACAGCTCCCTGTTGTTGATTCACATTTGAAAGAACAGAGTTATGAAAAGCGTGTGCTGTGTTTTCTCTCTATTTGCTAGACTTGTAAGAAAAGTAAAAACTGACCTCTGGCAGTTCCTTCACTTGCATGGTTTGGGAATATCTTTCAGTACCTTTTAATACTTGTAAAAAAAACCCAACTAAAGCTGTGATGAAAATTGCAGTAGGCAGACTCAAGGGAATAACTCCAAAGAATGTGTAAATTTAATACAAAAGCAAAACACCTGTTAGAAGATGTTTTTTAGGGCTAATGCAGCCTTACATGCTGGATACTGAGTGGATGTGGGTGGGAATGGGAGTGGGGGCTGTCTATACCTCACAAGAAATGCTTCCTCTTTTCATCAACTAAATAATCTTTAAAAAGTTAGAGGAAGGAGAGTTTTACCTTATGAAAATTTTACTTTTTGCTTTTAGCACTCTTCCTTTTGAAATATATGGCCAGAAAACTCTTATCTTGACACATTTGTGGTGTGTAGGTGTGGGGGAAGAAAAAAGAGAAAGGAAATGTTTGTGAAGTAAGGAAGAGAGCTGCATGCAGTTCGGGAGCATACACAGCACAGTATGGAATTGAAGTGACATGACTGCTTGGAACAGGCAAAAGAAAGCTTGTTTTCATAGTATCCTCTGATACTGCAAGGAAGCACTGAGTATCACAGTGCTTAAAGAAAGTTCAAAATCATGAAGGTCATTTCAACTTCTAGATCACAAGAACTGAACTTGTTTCTGATATTAAGAACTTAAACGGTGCTAAACTTGTGAATTTCTGTAGTGCAAAGATAGAAAATTTTCTTTTTGGTATAAGGTCAGTGACAGGGACTTTTGAGTAGGCACGGAATAGGGTTGAAAGTACCATAGAATCATCAAGGTTGGAAGAGACCTTCAAGGTCGTCGAGTCCAACCATCAATCTAGCACCAACATAATCACCCCTAAATCAGATTGCCAAGTGCCATATCCAGTCATCTCTTGACCCCTTTCAGAGATGGTGATATGACCACCTCCCTGGGCAAATTATTCCAATTCCTAACCACTCTTAAGGTTTTTTTTAATTGTTTCTTTTTTCTAATATTTAAAATGAACCTCCCCTGGTACAACGTAAGGCAGTTTCCTCTTGTTCTTTTACTTGAGACATGGCAGAAGAGATCAATTTCCTCTCCACTACAGCCTCCTTTCAATAAGTATGCTGAAGCGAGATGTCTGTTGTGAAATAGTTCATAGGCAAGCATAGTATCCCCTGGCATTTCCTCTAGTTTTGATAGGGCTCATATCCTGCAGAACTCTGCAATGGCACAGCTATCTCATTACTCTTCTCTCCTGGGCCTTCTCCTTCATGCTGTTTCCTGAAAAGCAGAGCATTTAGCCCATGAGACTCTCTTTTAGTCATTTTGCTTGTGTAACTATTGGGAGAAGAGAGTCGGCATGAGCATACAACTTGGATAAATTGTAAACAAATGACACTTTAGTTGTTGTATTTCTCACTTTCATGCCTTTTGGTGTCTTAATCTCCACTCTCTGGAAAGCAAACTAATTTCTGGTTAACTACAAATGTAGTCTAAAGTGCTTGAAGATCACACTGAATTTCACCAAATTGTACACTTCCTTAATGAAGTGTCTCTGTAGACAGATTTCCATGTCTATATTTGTCATGACTATTGGTGATTCCTTATTTTAATGAAGAGCAGAAAAATTAAGGTGCTAGGGTCTTTACCTTTTATCATGTTCGGAGAACATGACTTGTGCCTTAAAAATAAGGATCATGGAGACATACTTGATTAAAGGGTCATACAAAGGGGAAGATCACACATGAGTTTTCTAAACATAATCTATATTCTTTGGAATTAAATACTGTAGAAAAGTCTTTGAAGTATCGTGTTAATAGTTGCTATGTGAACTATTTAAAAAAGAGGGAGAGGGGAAATGTTGTATTGCAAATCTTGCAATGAAGGACCAGTCCTAGAGTCCAAGAGAGCATATTTCATTTAAAACAGCAGTCATGGGCCTTCAGAATTCCTTTATAAATGTAGAGTGAAAATACGTGCATATTTTGGCTGCAAATTTATAGCTAAAACTAATCTCATTAATTTTTTGATGGCTTAAACTCAATTAATGCTTCTAAATGGTTGGTGCTTATGCACAGCTAGGTATTTTACAGTTCTTTTTGTAATACCAGCACAAATTTCAACTGCTGAAGACCTTGCACTGGCTTTTCACATAATTTTAATATACTTAATATTCAGGTGAAATAATTACACTAGCCGCATCAAATATATTTAATCAAATGGGAGGAAATGAAGTTCTTTCCATTTACCTCAAAATTGACTTTCAATTTCTTATAAATACTTTTACTTAGTTATACTACTCTTTTAAAAAGTGACACTGGCAAGACAAATTATCCTGTAAAGAAAAAGACTAAGTATTTCTGTGGAACAAATGCTTAATATTATTTTACTCATTTTGAGCACAGTGAAAGGTAAAAGATCATAGATTTTAACATAACTATTATAATATAAAAGTTAAGACTTTGAATAAGCGTATTGTGCATTCATTAGAAGTCCTATCCAATAGAGTAGACAATCAACTTGCTGTGTGAAGGATCCAGTCTTTGTTTGTCTTCATTCAAGTTACAGGAATTTTTGCCTCACATTTGGATCCACCCAGAGCATTGTGTTCTTTACTGGCATAGAGTTCGAATGTTTCTTTCAGAGAAGAATTTAGGGATTTAATTATTTTCCTCACAAGTAATTCAGTGGTCATGCATAACCAAAATGATTTGATATTGCATGCAGTGAAAAAATATGAGGGAAGAATACTTGATTTTATCCCCAAGTTATGAGGAATGTTTTATTTCATGCATAGCTCTTAAGTACTGTGAAAGACAGTAGTTCAAATGCAATAGTTCAAATACAAGCTCATTAAATATTTGAACATTAAGACTTATGACTTTATGCTGATGTTATAGTTCCATGATGAAATGTGTTGCTAAGCCCTAGCTAATGAACTCTAGAGAGATGCAGAATTTATGGGCTTAAATGTGGCCCTTAAATATGGTTGTATTTCTCTGGCAACCAAGCAAGAATGAAGACATGGTCCTGCCCTGTCTCCTACAGGTATGTAGGCATATGCCAGTCATAGCTCAAATAATTTTACAGGACTTAGTGTCACAACTTTTATATTAATAATAAACCAAGTTTTGTTCATCCTACTTACTCATCCAAGTCATGCTAGGGACACATGAGAATTGTTGAAATGTCCTGAAAATCTGCTGTATTGTTGATTATGTGTCATTCCTAAGTTGAAACCTAAAATGACTTCAAGTATTACAGTACCAAGTAACTAAAATTTTACATTAATAAAATGAAATACACATAAAATACAGAAATAAGACATTGGCCATCTAAAAGAAATCAAAACTCCTCCAGAGGACTTTTAAGCAGCTTGCTTTATTCTGCACATGTGTAAGGATAATCAGTTTCCTAAAATGGTGACAAATTTATCATTATCTCTTCAGCATGGTTTGTTTTCTGGATGATATCATAATGATTAATTTATAAAACTAAGTGGTTTTTCATGAACCTGTATCTCCATTTCATGGAGACTTTATTCTCTGTAAGTCAGTAGAAAAAGAAGTATTGCTTATTTCTTTCTGATCTAGTTTAAGCTTCCTGCCACTCACTCATCAATGATTTATGTGCCATCCTAGTTCTATCAATATAGAAAATGAATATTAGAAATCCACAGAAAACATCTGAGACTTAGAAAGTGATTTTACTGTTATTCCACTTCTAAATTAGGAAATTCAAGTACGAATTAGTTATTTGTCCACAGTCCTGACTCCAGAATTAAAGGACTATTTATGTATTTAAGTGTCTTAAAAAAATAATCTGTATCATATTCTGCAGAAGAATTATTTTGCAATAGCATTTCAAAAGATAAGGTACAAGGTTTTGGTTTTGGTATTTTTTAATACCAGTTCTTTAATATACACTCTCCACAAAAGGGAGGTCTAGCATGTATAAAATACTGAAGTAGTAGTTGTCACAGGTATGTTTTCCTGTAGTATCATTTCATATAAAACATTTTTTATTTCAGTATAATTGCTAAACTCAGTCAAAACACATCCAATGTCTTTCAACAATAAAGCACATTTACCTAGGCTGGATATGTATTGATATATTAGCACTTATAAGTATACATGCCTTACCTTCATATACAGGTATAAAAAGCAAATATAAGGGAGTATGTTTTAGTATGAATTTGGAACATATCTAATATATAAATCTGTATTTCGCTACCTTAGTAGATCTCACTTTCAAAGAATTTAAAACCCTGATTCTTCTTTTGTATACTACTTAAACTGTTACCTGGATACTCTGTCTTTAAAAGTAATATTTCTATTCTTAGTCTAATTATTATACAGTAAAGTATATGTTTTTGAATAGTCAGTGGTTTGGATTTTCTTTTCCTTGAGCATCTAGAATCAAAGTATCTGTTAGCAAAAGTCACTGTGTACTGAATTGTATCAGAAAGCTGGCAGTTGATTCTATAGCTTGCAAAATAAGCTCAAGAGTAAATGTACTAGGAAATATACTAACCTGTCATTTTTAACATCAACATCTTTCTTACAAAGACCAGAAAAATTTTAAACTTACCTTTTTGTTTTCCTATATGTGAAATTGCTTTTTTCTTACCTATAGAAGGCAGTCTGCCTCAAAATAAAAGTAATAATGGAATTGGTTGCACTGCCTCCTATCTTTTAAAGGATATTGCTGCATTCTTTTATTTATGTCCAGAGCCGGAGGCTGCTTTTAAAATATTTAAGCTGCTTAAATGAAAATGTGATTTAAAAATAAAAGGTATTAATGACTCTGTGGAGGTTTGCTTTCAATTCTGGAAGCTTATTTCAAACAAAGCAAAAAAGTTTTAGTGGGTGCATAGGTACAGACATTTATCTCTTTCATTCAGTTGTTTAAATTTTTTAGTACTTGAGGTGGATGCAATTATTGAGAAAACCTGTTACCTCAGAATTGCATCAATAATTTGTGTACAAAGGGGAGGAAAGTGGGGTTTTGGGGGTTTTTTAAATTACTTTTCTAAAATAGAATAGTTACTTCTGCTAAATATATTTAAGTCCGAGGTAATGAAAACACTTACGTAGCTATGCTTTGCTGCACAGATGGCAAAACATCTACTGCTCTTATCCTGTACATCAGGGTTAGGTAAAAAGTCTCATGATTCAGCATTTAATTGCCTACCACTGAGCAAACACTACAGTATTTGGGGATGGGTGATGGAGGAGGATAAACAAATCAAAATGCGCTTATTCGAACGATTGCATTTTGTCTGCTAGGAATGGGGTGAGCTTTCACAAATTTTTCACTTCATTGAACCAGTAGCCTGTGTTAGTAGCTGGAAAGAAGTAGCTAACTGTTCTGCTCTTGTAAAAGCTGCTTGGTAAGATTCCTTTTGCCAAGGGAAATGGTGTTGGCACGCTGTGCTTCACCGTGGCTAAGGTGGGGAGTAGCATGTGCCCTGTGCCCCTTGGTGCTGCTCAGCACTACCACAAAGCGGCTCACAGCTCTTGTTTCACCTCTTGCACCCCTCTCCATGTACCATTTCCTGGAGTGCAGCACAACAGAAAACTGAAGGTGCTTCTGCTGGCCCCACTGGAGCAGCCCAGCTCGGTGCTTCTTGGGTGCCATGGGTAGGATAGGAGTTCTCTTGGACAAACCATCAGCCCCAGTCCCAGCTCTGGATGGGGCTTCCCATCCTCTCTGATGGACAGTGAAGCACGATTGCACACTACAGGGTAGCGTTGTGGGAGGATGAGGACAGAAGCATTTAATCCTCATAAAATGCATGGTAGGAATTCAGTGTTTTGAAGGATAGATCAGACTTTTAGAATTAAAAGAAGCAATATATGTGCCATGTAATTTCTACTTTGAAGTTCCACAGATTTAGCTGATCTGTGATAAAATCTTCTTGATTTTTGGGAAGCAAAATTGTGTTGTGTTTTGGACAAAAGTAAAATAAAAATCAGTGGTGAAAAACTTCAGTACCACACTTAATCTCATTGATTGAAATGTTTAATTGAAGTTTTTACAATCAAAGCCGTGTTTAGACTAAAGCTCCTTTCCAATTAGATTCTCTGGAGTTCATTTTCCCATGAAGTATACAGGAACTTAGCCAATAGATCATTTACTTCATAAAATTTCAGCCTCCAGAAAAACTGCAGAAATGTTCTGCCATCTTCAAGCTTTTCTTTATCCTGTATTATCCGATTAGTGACAGTTTATAAACTTGTTTTCAAAAAGAGCTATATTTTAATGGAAAGCAGCTAAAGAGCTTTTGCAAAAATAGTAGGACTAAAAACATTGCGAGTAATAGTCATCAGACTCAATGGTACATAGGGATGCATTATAATACTTGCAGGGAATACGTTATACAAGCTTTTGATAATGAAGGCTTTGAAAAGACTTAACCTTAAAATTGTCATACTATGCTTTGCTTTTCCTAGGTTCCCTATACTTTATTAATTTCTCCCATAAACATAGGCTTTTTTTTTTTTTTAAGCGTTATTAAGCAGTCACACTAGAACTGCAAATTGTGCAATTTCAAAGAGCAATTTAAAAGGTAGTTCTTGTGTTGAAAGAACTGCATGTTAACTATGGGTCTTATCCATGGTCACTGGAAAGAAACCTACTGACTTTTCTTAAACACTTTTCTATGATGCAAAATGTATTCTTTTTCATAGGTACTACTGTGATTTACTCCTATTTTAGCAATTTCCTAGAGGAAGGATTTAGGAAAATGAAAATCTAATATTACTGTAACCACCATCTTAAGCTTCAACCTCCAATTTTATCTGTTCCCTTTAGCTTTTTTTCTTTTTTTTTTTTCTTTTTTTAAAATTAGCTAATATATTTGGGGATATGAAGAAGTATCACAGAATATGTTGTTAGGCCATTACTTTCCAATAACAGAATAAGTTTTTTAAGTGAGTTTCAAGTAGTCTTCTTTAGACAAAATAATGTGTTGAGGATAACGACAGCTGAATTTCTACCCTTTCTTTAGAACCTTTTGGGAATTTGATTGGCTTGTCTAGATTAACACAGGTATAGTTTAAAATGTCTTAACTGGATATTAAATAAACACAGCTTTAAACTGACCATTATGCCTGGATTACAGAAGTTGTGTGTAGTAATGTATTATCTTGCTGTAGTCTTAGCCACTAGAACAATGTTATTCTAATTAGCTGTAGCTAGATAACAATCCCATAACAGCTGAAGAACGAAGCTCCATTGCTTGCTTGTTCTCTTGGATCAGAATTTTTCTTCTCTGCTTTCAACTGCAGTTGCTGGCAAATATTCTCTATTTCATTCTGAAAAATGTTTTATTTGTATTTTGATGTATTAAAAAAAAAAAGGCAAAAAACATTAACTGTAGAAATATAAGAGTTAAAACCAACAGTGTGCTAGGTCTGAATTTGGATGAGATAATTTCCATTTTTGGAATATTGCATGCAGTTCCTGTAAGCAGGAATATCCATGCCATATTCCTGGTATGCTTGCTGTGGCTGAACTGAGTCCATTATGTTTTGCCATCTATTTTTCCTTCCAGTATTTGAGTTTGGGGAGGCAAGGTCACCCGCTCTGTCTGCGTACCTGCACACTTGATGTAGACACTATCATTCTGTGGTGGTTGCTTCAATTAAACTAAGTGCTTTCCCTGATAACTTTTTTGTAATTTGATTACTGATCTTATTAGGAAGCTGTTTATACAAAAAGATTGATTCATGCATGTGTAGTAACTGGCAGGCACATTTTGAAGTTGATGCTATTGCAGGAAGTTTAGAGACAAAAGATGTTTGGTCATTTTATATTCAGATTTTATTTTCATTGAAATGCTATATTACTTTTCAACTGAAAAAACACAAGTAAAATGGCTTGGGTTAAATTTCTATCAAGACAAATGCCTTAGAAACTGAATGGTGTTTATGATTAAGTCTATTATCTCATGTAGGCTGCTGGGATTTGATCCTCTGTGGTGCTCGGAACTGAAATTTTGTCTAGGTTGTTCAAGTGTCTCAGCAACATCTTGCATTTACAAGGAAGTTTGTTTGGAAAATTTCAGCAGAGTGACCAGTGTCCAGAGTCTATTCCATCATACCTGTGTTGTCCAGCACCTCTGGAACAACCACTGGAGGTTCCCATTTTTAGGACAGAGATATCTTGCAAAGTAACATTGACGGTGTAAACTGTTGCTGACACATCTCTAATGTCTTACCGTTGTTTCGCTCTCTTATGTTGCTAAGGCTGATCCTGATACCTCATAAATATAAAATAAGCCTCTAGATAGCTAAGCTCTTGCATTTAGTGTGAAATAAATGTAAATAAGATTACAATTCGGCCTAGTAGAGCTTTAATGAAAAAATTTCCTAATAAGGTTTTATTTTATTGTAGGTGGTATAAATAATAATACCTCTGAAAATATATATTTTTTGTTCAGCCTGTTTTGCTGGAGAAGGTTTCCCAAGAATTTAAAAATAGAGAAAATTTAAACTCAGACCTCTTTCCCAAGGATAAGATCTGATCTATAAGCTTGATTAGGATATATCTGTGGTAATAAAAACGTTGACATGCTGAGCTAACCAGAATTTGAGGAACAGCTAAAGAAAGATCTTTCTGTCTAGTTCAAAACATGTTGATACCTTTCGCCATTGTTCTCTTTGGGAAGTGACTTCCGAGGTGTGTGCCTACCCCCTGTTTAAATTTCAGTCTCATTAGCCCTCTTTGACAGGTTGCTTGTGGTAGCTCTGAGAACACCATGCGTTTGAGCACAGTGGAAGCAACTGAATGAAGCTGAAATACTTGCTCACTGTGTAATCAAGAGTGGTTTAGGAAGAATGCTGTCTAAGTTTACCTTGCATTTGCATAAACTGAAAAACAAATGGAGTGGAAATCTATTAGTCCCTCATTCTTCAAATGTTATACCTTCTCAAGCTGTAAAGTTTTGTGGTGCACAAAACGCATTTTTTTTTTCTTGGCAATTTGTGGACACTCAGACCACCTCAGTAATTATGATTCATTTTTCATTTAAAAGAAGGTTGAAATTTCATGTCATTGTATTGATTTATTGAAAAACAGGGCTTGAAATTCAGCTGAATCTTTTACCATTGTATTTGATATAGCATGAATAAGCAATTTGAGTATGGTAGTCCCTGTATTGAGAGTAATACTGATGGTGTCAGACAGGTTGAAGTAGGTCTTGCATATTAAACCTGGAATAATATTTATTAGTTAATAAAAATGCAGAACTATGAAAGTTAGGTGAATAACCAGTTGTAGAGCATTACTTTCGTATCTGATGAGAGAAATAACTCTTCAGAATTCTGCAGGGGCAGGAGGAATAAAATGGAAGAATATATGAGTGTTAATTCTCCTTCCTTGATCCTACACATTCTCATGAAATCTGCAAGTTAGATGTCTTAGTCTTCAAAAGGAGATTGTAGCCTGCTGAAGTTTGCATTAGAGTAATATTGATTGCATAGAGTAAAAATACATTCTTTGATCTTTTTATTCTCCATCAGTAGTTTGGAACCATCGCAGATCACAAATCAAAAACTACTGAATCCACACATAGTACTGTGCCTTGGTTTTGGTTGGGTTTTCTTGTTAGGTTTGGACAGATTGGTGGGGTTTTTTTTGGTTTTGTTGTTTCTTTTTTTAATCTTCACTAGAAATTAATTTCCCTTCCAGTGATACTTATTTTCTTCCATGCCTGTCCAAGTTTGATAATGCCCTATCATTTGGAGGTCTGTCCTGGTATAATCAACAACAACAAAATGATTTTTTAATATGCTAAGGCAACTGCTTCAACCATCCTGATTTTCACTGTAGCTTTAGTCTCATTTTCCACTTAGAGCTACCTGTAGGGTTAAAATAAGGTAATGAATAGCTACATCTATTGATAATGAAAAAGAGTGTAGTGGTTGTAGTGATTGTTAGTGCACTGAAAGGAGGTGAATCAATTCAGTTTACTACTGATCACATTAACACACACCCACTTGTCAGTACTAACACGTGGTGTTCTGTAGAACATGACGTAGTTGCAAGTCCTGCTGGGCAAATGGATCCAGGGACACAATATAGGATATAACGCAACAGGCAGGTTAAGTTCTCCTGTAAGGTGTTCATATCATCTTGTTTGTGTTGAAGAGCATGTTCATGTTGGATGCAGCTCAGGCTACTGTCTCTCACATTTTTAAAATTTCTAATTTGAACGTTAGAATTATCACGTAGATAGACCGCAGGTCAGTCAAGTCTTAACATCCAACAGTGGACAATGATGGATGCTAAAATAGAAGTATAATATCAACATAAGCATGAAATTCTAATTCCTTAGAATTATCTTTTTCACCTCTAACAATTTGCGCTACAAGGATTTCTGGGCCAGAGGTGGTACTTCTCTTTGATAGTTTGTATCTAGAAACAAAGTTACCCAATCAAATATGGTGAAGAGAGGGCCTGTGTATTTTTTTCCCCGTTGTTCCAAATGGTCAGTCTGGTATCATTTGTGTGGATGAACAATGCATGTATATTATTACTGAAAATCAAGTGCTTATTGATGAATATATTTACAGTTACATTAGATTGATTAATTGTTCAAGGCTGCCAGAATGCTTGTAGATGGATCCATTGTTCCTTGGAAAAGCAGTTGCAAATGTCCAATTCATTAAGAAGTACATATGGAAATCAGCATTCATTTGCACCTCTTTAGACATTTTTAAGTGTTATGAAAACCTGTAGCTTTTTAAAAATAAAACTTCACTTGTTGGTTAAAGACAAAGATATGACATAGAAGGAAAGCAATTTGAAATACACCTTTATTGTGTTATCACACATGCATGATTGTGGGGAAACTACAGAGTCAAATTTCATTAAAACAATCCCACCTCATATATCCTGTCTCCTACTCATCCTTTTCACAGCAGTCAGAAATGGTACTTGTGCCACTCACTTGGCTGTTTGTACAGGCATAACCTCTTATTTCTCATGCTGGTTGCCAAGCAACTATTTTTGCATTTCATGCCTTGCACTGCAGGCATTAATTTCTGTCATGTTCCTCTGTTTGTTTATTATATACTAGAGAAATGCGCGTACAGGAAAATGAGAAAAAAAGTAAAGGAAAACAAAAAACTTACTTGATAATAATCCATTGTGTTCACTGGATACTGCAGGGGAAAACTTGCACAGTCATTTCACAGAGGACCTAAAAGGTATCCTCCACCCCGTACAAAATCAAACTGGGATTCGCTGATAGGGAGTCTTTATAAAATATATAAAATATCTGCCCTCCAGAAGGGAAGCAAAGGAATAGCTGGATTAGACTAGGTTTAGGGTTGTGTTCCCTAGTACCTTCTTCCGTCCCCTTCTCTAGCTGTGTATGTTTTGTACTGTTGTGTAGCTATTGAGCTCTTCATACTCTCAAGTACAGATATGCCCTCATTGACCCTGAAGCTGGCCTGTGTAATTCCTGACCAGTTTAATTTGAAAAAATGCTTTCAGTCTTGGATGGTTTTTCTTTCTGACGCTGAATTGGTTCCCTCCTCTGTAGAACAAGGAAAGAGAACAATGCAATACAAAGATTATTTATTTTTTGAAGCTATTGTTTATTAATAACACTTTTTAAATCTGGCTATTTACACAGAATCATAGAATGTTAAGGGTTGGAAGTGACCTGAAAGATCATCTCATTCCAACCCCACTGCCATGGGCTGGGACACTTTTCACTAGACCACTAGATTGCTCAAGGCTTTATCCAACCTGGCTTTGAACACTTTCAGGGCTGAGGCACCCACAAGTTCTCTGGGCAGCCCATTCCAGTGCTTCACCACCCTCACAGTAAAGAATTTCTGCTTGATATCTACACTAAATTTCCCCTTTTTCAGTTGTACCTGCTACTCCTTGTCCTATCACTAAAGTTCCTGACAAAAGGTCCCTCTCCAGCTTCCCTGTAGGTCCCCTTCAGTTACTGGAAGGTTGCTGTAAGATCTCCATGCAACCTTCTCTTCTCCAGCCTGAACAGCCCAAACTTGCTCAGCCTGTCTTCAGAAGGGAAGTGCTCCAGTCCTCTTATCAACTTCATGGCCTCCTCTGGACTTGCTCCAAAAGTTCCATGTCCTTATGTTGGGGACACCAGAACTGTACACAGTACTGAAGGTAGGATCTCACAAGAGCAGACGAGAGGGGAAGAATCACCTCCTTCAACCTGCTGGCCACACTCCTCTGGATGCAGCCCAGGATGCGTTTGGGCTGTGTGCACACATTGCCCTCTCATGTTGAGTTTTTCATCAACCTTCACTCCCAAGTCCTTCTCCTCAGGGCTTCTCTCAATCACTTCTCTGCCCAACCTGTAGATGTGTCTGGGGTTTCTGTGACCCAGATATAGGACCTTCCTCTTAGTTTTATTGAACTTCATGAGGTTTGCGTTGGCCCACCTCCCAAGCTTTCCAGGTCTCCCTGGATGACATTCCTTCCCTCCAGGGTGTTGACTGCACCACACAGCTTGATGTTGTCAGTTTAGGGTGTGTTTGATCCCACCGTTCATGTTGCTGACAAAGATGTTGAACAGTACTGACCCCTGAGGGACACCACTCCTCACTGATCTCCACATGGGCAATGAGCCATTGACCACAAGTCTTGGAGTCTGGCCTTCCAGTAACTGAGTGGTGCATCCATCAAATCCATCCATCTCCAATATAGAGACAAGTGTCAAATGCTTTACGTATGTCCAGGCAGATGATGTCAGTTCCTCTGTCCCTGTCTATCAAAGCTGTAGCCCCATCATAGAAGGTCACCAAATTTGTTAGGTATGATTTGCCCTTAGTAAAGCCATGTTGGCTGTTGTCAATCATATCTTTGTTTTTCATATTCAGCCATAATCAATTTGATTGGTGATCAAATCTCCAAGTCATTCAGGTATTTTTGCAAGAGTGTAACAGCAAGGCAAACTGGATCAGCTGTAGTTAGCAAAAATTATTTTGGTCGTGTTCAGCAACAGATTTTATCCTTCGTGCACAAGCAGTGTTGACTAGAGAATATACTTGCTGAACTGTCCTCTCTTTTCAGTTTGTAGGAAGAAGGACTGGTAAATTGAGAAATATGTATTGGTAGAGGTTGCACTTGACAATAGTGAAATTATTTTTAATATCCTCTAGTGGATTGGGAAGTAGAACATCAATAAAAGTGCTTACATCTTTTCCTTTTCAAAGACCTTTATGACAATACATTTATTCTCCCAATACCACTGTGGAAAGTAGACAAGCATTAGCATTGCTGCTTTACAAAGAAATTGAAACCATGTTTGTTTGGTACAACAGAACTGTTAAATGTCAGAGGCAGGATTACTAACCTAGTCCTTTGAGCTTATCTTTCATGGGGATAATATTTACTGGTGAAATAGTGAACTTTATTTTTGCTGTTGCACAGTCGTATACTACAGTTGAGGAAGAGTAACTTCTAAGGTATCTTTTTTTTCTCGTTCTTAGTGTTTCTAGCTAAACATCAGGTCTTAAGGGATGACTTCCTTATCTACAATTGCTCTTCATCTAATCTAACATAGTTCCTAATGATAAAATCTTATAATAAAGACATGCTTGCGTGGCACTAAAGGTAAAAATACAACATAATACAGACCAAATTCAGACAGAATTGCCAGACTCTGTTTCTGTATCATTTTCTTTAAATAAAAAGCCTTTGGACCTCTACTGGTGATGTACTAGTTGATGAGTATAAAGGATTCATTCATGCAGAAATGTGGTATATGGTCTGCCTCCATTGCTGTGTGACTGCTGCAGAATTGAACCTTCACTGTACTGAAGTTTGCTGTGCTCAAATTTCTCCTCCAAGCCCAATTTCAGGGTGCCCTGTAGCAATGTAGCTGTCTGGGAACATGAAAGAGTGGAGAGGGTGCAGAGGTGCTCTGCCAGCCCTCCTCCTCTGCTGCAGGAACCTCATTCCAGAGACGGCAGTAGGGAACTGAACTACGTGTTATCAACAAAAGGTATAACATCATAATGTCTTCCCATGGCCTTTCTTTTTTATCTTATAAGTGCAGAAGCCAGAAAATTGATTGAGCATGGAAGGACCTGTGACCAAGGGGAAGTGTGCTAGCAGTGCTGTGTGTAGGAAAAACCACAAAACAAGGCAAGGTACTTAGACATCTGAATGATCTGTTTCTGGAGTAATTTTATTTTACATACCACTTTGGTAGCTCTGAGCTGCATCTTTTTGAAATAAATATTAGCACCAAAACTTCAGGAACTCTATAATATGAAGGATATGCTTCACTGCAGTTGCTGAAAGATTTTCTTTTAAAAAGTTTAAATACATATGCTGAAACAAAGAGGAAAATTGGAGCGCTAGATGGCAGAAAGCATGTCAACTCAAAAGAAAGAAAAGTGTTGTTTCAAAAATGCTGTCTTGGAAATCTGCAAGAAAGTTCACCTTAGGTTTTTAATAAGAATGTTCCAAGATCTGTCCTGCTGCTGCCCTTGTGCATAAATAAATGCACGATGAAGATGTAGCTGCCAAGGTAAACTATTGAATACTGTGTCTCTAGTGGGGGCATATTCAAGTAGCTTTTGTTCCACTCCACCGAGGTAACATACAAATATGTAATATAATCTAAGTTAACTGAAAGATTCTGTCTCTTTAGCTACAATAAATAGGCTTCATCTTTTCAGAGACTGAAATTGAACTCTTTGCTTTGTTTTCTGTAAGAATTATCAATTGTACCAACAAATGCCAATTAGCTAGCGGCTTGCTGGGAAGAAATTGTTACTTTTGTTGTCCTTGGTAAAAGAACCAACATGTAGAAGAAAAATCAGGTGCTTTTCCAGCATCCTTTTTATTTTCATGCTTCTGTTTGACCTGCCATCCACTTTCTTTGTCAGCATCTCCCGCTTTCTACAGCTCACTAACAGCGTTCAGAGAGGACTGTGGACTGAGTCAAATAATTAATTTCTCCACTGAAAGGGTGTTCAGGCGTTGAAAAGGGCTGCCCAGGGAGGTGGTGGAGTTGCCATCCCTGGAAGTATTCAAGAAATGACTTGATGTGGAACTTCATGGTAGGGTTTAGTTGAGAAGGTGGTGTTTGGTCAAAGGTTGAACTCGGTCTTGGAGGTCTTTTCCAGCCTTAATGATTCTATGATTCTATGAAAGCAAACCTGGAGTAGAGTGGCTATTGCAATGTGGCCAGTGCTGTGTTTCTAGGCTGACATCCTTTTGTGTAAGCATAAGCTGGTCCCACTTCTAATTCTGCGTGATACTGACAAAAAACCCCAAAACTCTATTAAAAGTAGAATGATTTGTTAAATAACTAGTTTGAAAGTAATCACTCTTTTAGAGACTAACATACTTTTAGTGGATTTTTTCATACATCCAATAATCTCCTGGAGAAAAGTGTGACTTAGGAAACACTACAAGCTGAAAACTACTACTTTACTGATACACTCAATAAATACTGCAGAAAATTAAATCCTGGTAAAAATGGGTAATTGTAAAAATTCTTAGCATATAATTTGTTTACACGATTTGAAACAATACTTGAATAGAAGATTCATAAAGATAGCATAAAAAGGGATTCAGGAGAAGATTAGCCCAATTCTCTGTAATTAATTGATCATACATGTGTTCAGGTATTACCACATCCTTGATTTAATAAAGAAAACTAAAATTACAAGTAAAATTGAACTACAGGTTACTTATTCTCCCATTAAAACTGTTCTGGTTTCCAGCAGGTTATAATGCTGTTGCTTAACAAATTTGTTGCTTAACAAATTTTTTTAGGTTGCAGTTTCAATTCTGCGTGCAAATACAATATTAACAGTCTTGCCTTGACTGTAATATTACCTTCCTGGGGACTAATGCCTCTAAAAGAACCTCTGTTAAGATTTCTTTCTCTCAGAACCTCTATTTTCTGTATTTTATAATCCTAATTATGCACAACAGAAAAAAGTCAAGGCCTGCCTGGGCAGCAAGAGTCTTGCTCTTTCTGTACAATGCCTCCCTTGACATTTTACACCACTCAAGTTTACTGCCCATCGCTGGGGCATTTGCCTCCCCAGGATGTCCAGGTACCAGCAATATTTCTTGTAATTACAAGGTCTTTGCATTTAGGAGCTTTTTAATGTGACCTTTAATTTAAATGAGTTCATAGTTTTCTAGATATGAAAGCATGGTTATAGCCATCAAGAACAATATTGACATTTAATTGCTGGTTTGTAGAGCATTCTTTTTCTTTAGTGTTGCTCTTCCTCATTACATTGCCACTGACGATGGAGTCCATTAAACCTGTGTACACAACAAAATTGAATGAACTTAGATAAATTTGATCAGCCGTCTTGTGTAGACAATCTTAGTTTGGAGATGAGTGTCTTATAACAATTTAGAAAAAGTAAACATAAGCCATCATTATCCACAGAGGAACTTGCATTGATTTAGCTAAATCACTTTCTAAAGCTATTTTTTTTCTCTACAGTGTTGCAATTCCCTTGTGTAGAGAAGAACTTAACTAGATTGTCTTTTGCCTGCACAACATTAGGAAACTTTCCAGAAAGTCTCTCTCTTACCTATATGCAACCATGGTTGTAAGTATAGACTGGGGAATGAAAGGCTGGAGAGCAGCACCGTGGAAAGGGACCTGGAGGTCCTGGTTGATGGAAAGTTGAACATGAGCCAGCAGTGCCCTGGCAGCCAGGACGGCCAGGGGGGCATCGGGCACAGCATCGCCAGCCAGGCAAGGGAGGGGATTGTCTCGCTCTGCTCTGAGCTGGAGCAGCCTCACATCCGAGTGCTGGGGCAGTTTTGGGCACCACAATATATAAAAGACATTAAACTATTAGAGAGTGTCCAGAGGAGGGCAGTGAGGATGGTGAAGGTCCCTGAAGGGAAGCTGTGTGAGGAGTGGCTGAGGTCACTTGGTCTGTTCAGCCTGGAGAAGAGGCGACTGAGGGGAGACCTCACTGCAGTTACAACTTCTTCATGAGGGGAAGAGGAGGGGCAAGTACTGATCTCTCTGGTGACAGTGACAGATCTTCAGCATCCTCATGGGGGAAAGTAAAGGGGCAAGTACTGATCTCTTTGCTCTCAGGACCCTTAACAGGATTCAAAGCAATAGCACGAAGCTAAGTCAGGGGGGTTTAAGTTGGATATCAGGAAAAGGTTCTTCATGCAGAGGGTGTTTGAGCACTGAAACAGGCTCCCCAAGTCAATGGTCACAGCACCAAGCCTGACAGAGCTCAGGAAGCATTTGGACAATGCTCTTGGGCACACGATGTGATTCTTAGGGTGTTCTGCTCAGATCTGGGATTTCGACTCAGTGTTCCTGATAGGTGCCTTCCAACTCAACATATTCTGTGATTCTGTGTATTTGAGGCGAGGAGACACAGATGCCTAAGATGGATCAATATTTTTTACTATATATATGTATAGTAGTAATTTTATATATATTTATCTATATATATTTAATTTGTAAAATATGGTTTTTTTAGTTATTTTTAAATGCTTGTTTTAGCTAGACTACAGAAATACAACTTCCAGAATATATTGAAAATAGGGTCAAAAATCTGCAGGAAACTTCTTATGAGCAGGCAAATCCACTTACCTAAAGACCTCTGAACTGAATAGAAACTTAGTTTTTTCACCAAAGAGCTCTTTCTTCAGGAATCAAGAGATCAGACTTTTGGGGATAAAGCCTTAATACCTTGTTTATTGGGATACTAAACAAATACCTCTTCTATGGTATGTAGGTCTGTTCCCCGAAAGTGTAGTTTTTTTCATGGACCTGACTCTTTAAAATAGTCTCTCTCATCAAAAATATTTTGTTGGTTTTGGGTTTTGTTTGTTTGATTTTAGATTATTTCCAATGATTTGTTCAAGAGTTCTACAAATAATTAGATTTCAAATTATGTGCCTTGCAACTACATGTATAAACACATACAATACAAGACCGTATTAATTTAACACCATTTTCTTTCAGAGTGATGGAAAAGATTGGAGAACAATGCTAATGTTTTATTTATTAACCTTCTGTTGCATTAAAATTCAAAATTAAATATGTCATAAAATACTTAAATTCACTATTCTGTTGGAGTTTTTCCCCACAACAGATTATGCTTAAGGTCTCTGTTTGTTTGGCAAATGTTGTAGACATACAGAGCAATTTTGCCTTATGGGAGGATAAAGATATCCATCCCTTACAGAAGGATAAAGGTAGCTTAGCCTGGTAGTTATCTCTGTTGTTTTTACAGTAAGTTTAAGCTAAGAGGTCAAAGGAGATAGGTTTGTTTAAAAAAAAAAAAAAAAGGTGAATAATAAAGTGGCATTTAAATAACTGAAATACCCTTTTCAAGTCTAATTTATTTCAGCCAGAATAGAGGTCAAAAGGATGATTTAGTTCTTGATAACATGGGCAATATTACAGTTTTTCCATAAATTCAGACTTTTGTCATAATTGCTTGTTTTGCAACTCATGTTCTCCAGATTCCAGCTAAGTAGTTAATTTGTCACAAGACTTTTTTTCCTCCTGGTTATTAAAAACTGTCTCTTGCTACAGCTTTTGAAGTACATTTTGATTTAGACTAATAGAGTGTGGTGTGTTTTTAGCACAGTAATTAATTAAGAAATGGTCTGCTGAAACAAGTAGTTGCTTCTTCTTGGCCTTGCTTTTGTGATTGGAGTATGTTGTGTTTCTTCCCCCTCCTGTCATTCTCTGGTCAGCACTGTTTTTCTGCAGAGTTGTAGTGGCTGTAACTCTTGACCTGTGATTACTGTAAACCCTTAAAGCTCAAACAATTTCACATTCTGTTCCAAATGCATTCATCTGATTAATTTATTCAGTTCCATCCATTTCCTTAATTGATAAAGTCTCATGATCACACCTTTCTTGGGCACTATAAGGGCTACAGCCACAGTCCTCTTGAACAGCTAATGTGGGGATTCGTTAATTTTAATTTCTATATTTGTTAGCTACTTTTAAAAGTACAATTTAAAGGATTAAATTACATTCTGGTTTTGTCTATTTTACCACCAAGTCTGCACTTAGTTTTTCTTGAAAAACATTTTCTGCTCTGCTAGTTTGTAATAATTAAGCTATGCGCTGATATAAACTGTTTTTAGAAAGAGATAAAACTATTGTATTTATTATTTTTTTAGTTTTTGTTTATCACAACATGAGAATAAGCAATTGAGTTTAATTCACACTTCTTCAAAGGATTTATAAATTTATATTTCTAAGAGAATCCTCAAGTAGTTTCTAGAGGCATAAGAAAATAAATCCTTTTACAAGAGCAAGAGTGAGGACTCCCCAGTATTGTGACAGAAGAATGGATATGCATGAAATTCCTTTTCAGATTCTACTGATTCATCCACATCAACTGCTTGATGTCACAATTTTTGGGGGGAGGTACATGTGAGATTTCACCACAGAAGCTGTTTCAGACTGTTGCAGTCAACTGTTTTTCAAAGAATACTGAAATAATCATTAGTATTTCCTTCTGAATTCCCTCAGTGGACTTCTGGTCCCACAGCTTCTAGCTAGCTATGAGAAAAACTTGCTATTCTGTGGAGTGTGAAATTTATGGCTTGTCAGTGTTAAGATACCATGGCTATGGTAGGGTTTTGGGTTGGCTTGTTTCTTGTTTGCTTTGTATGAGGGAAGGAATTGAGATTGTTCATTGTCTGGTGGCCTAAGGAGAATTGCTGTGTTTGCTTTCCCCTGCAGAAAACCCACACTGTCCATTTGGCCTCAACAGGGTTTAACCCCTGTTTATTTGTTTCTTCTTTTCTGCTGAGAAGAGAGACAGAAAGGAAACAATGGTTTATGTGACCTGAGCTGAAGAAGAAAAGTTTCTTGTTTTCTACTGTTGCTGCTGCTGTTGGAAAATTGTGCTGTCAGTTCTTCCTGTCAGCAAGGAGGTGTTATCCTGTGCTATTATCCCCTTCTGCCAGGGAAGGAACATAGTTGGATGTCCTTCAGCTCTGAATCCAGGAATCCACACTTCCATTTTGGTAGACTTGTTTTCTGAAACTTTATCTAAGGAATGTCCTGAATCAAGGATTCAGGGCAACAACTGAAATGAAGCCATTTATTTCTAAAGTCAGATCACCAATGTAAACTCTCAGTAACTGTCTAAGGTAGTGTTCAGTGAAAGCAATAGGTCTGTACATGGTAGGTCTTCTTGCTTGCACCTTGCTTTGTTCCTTTTTCACTGATTTTGAATGGTGTTGGGTGCCTGCGTTTGATAATAGACCTTGGGTTTAATTCTTTTGTGCAGTAACAATTTAAGGTATGAACTTCCCTGATATTTTATCATATTACGTTTTGTAAAAAGGTAAATCTGCTTAAATTGGTGAATTTCACTGCTTTTAGTCAAGATATATTTGGAGAAGAAAAGAAAACTTGGTAAGGTCATAGATGACCTCAAAACACATGATAAAGAAAGGACCACTCTTTTGGGCCATGGGAAATTAAACAGCTCTTTTCACCCAGTAAAAATAAATTTCTTAATAACAAATAGCATAGTGTTATTCCTAAGAGTTTTTAGCCTATTCTTAATAGCAGTACTAAGAAGATTCCAAATAGAGAGAAAAGAAGTACAGAAGGCTTAATACAAGTACCCAGCATCCCAGATGTGTCTCGCCAGGACTGATCAGAGAGATCACCTCCCTGCACCTGCTGGCAAAGCTCTGCCTGACACAGCTCAGGGTGCAGGGATGAAGGTGTTTCAAGTCCTTGCTACAGTCACTGTCTGCTGTAGTGTCACCTGCATGTGCCTCCATTCTGTAAGCGTTCAGGAGGAGTCTCTTTGATTAAGTTGCACTGGCTTTTTAAAAAACAGACCAAATTGTGTACAATGCCTTAGAATCATAGTTGAGATGGGGTTTTAAGATATTAAACAACTGAATACCCATAGACAAGATCATCTAAAAAATAAAAAGGGAATAAACTATTAAACTTGATACAGACACACAGATATACACTGTTGTATGTCATGGCGATTACTTTGGAAAGATGTATTTTACAGTCTGAACTAATGTTTTTGTGGAAACAGTGATAAGAGAAGCCGGGATGGGTTCTCATTTTAAGGAGAAAGATTAGCTCGGGTGTTCAGGTAAGAGAACCATTAAGTTCATTGTAATTCCATCCACTAAGATCTAAATTCACTGCATTTTTTTTTAAAGGTCTTTTTATTGTCTGTTAACGCAGACATTAAAGCAGCTGAATGAAGCTCACTTTCTCCATTCTCCTTCCCTGAGGGCTAGTTTATTCTTTTCCACTGCCTCCATTTCTTCCAAAAAGTACCAAAACATTTCCTTCTTAAATGAGTTCTAGCAGGGGACTAAAAAGAAGAAAATTAAAGCAAACAAACTCAATCAATAATGAATAATGGAGAAAGAAGTATTTTCTTCAATATTTGCTGTACTTTAATCACCCAACCATTCCCAGCCCTCTCAAACTTTAATATGGACCTAGCTTTTCCAGATGCTGTTCTTTACTAATATTATATTACTCAAGTTTTGACATTAGTGTAACATTAGGAAACACTACTTTTTTTTTCTTGGTTCAAAATCCTAGCAGTTCAAGTTCAAACTTTTCTAAAAGATAGTGTGGTGGTTAATTTTAGTTTAATTTAAGGGTGTAAGTCTTTATTTCTAAGAAATATCTTATGCTATCTTAAGTATGAGAATTCTGTAAGAAGTTAAATGGAGGGATGGTATTCTTTGTGCACTCCAATGTCTGCAAAAGCCTCTATTTACAAAGGTAAAGTTTTTTCATCTGTTGCTTTCAATGAAGTGTAGGGAAAACCTTTTAGAGCTCATCTACAAAACTATGAATTATAGAAGTGCCATAAAATTTAGAGGAAAAAATAAGGAAGAGTGTAGTCCAATCCCCTAATTTGATTTTCAAACAAGTCGTAGTTATTTTGGACTTTCACTGTAATCATTCTGGCCCTTGGTTTAAATTAAATCAGCTTGAAAATCTACTTCCAAATAACTTTTGTGTGACAGCCTCAAAGTGACAAGTTATACAATTTGTATTGTGTGTTCATTTTTGCTAAATTTAAATCTTAAAAGTACTGTGATAGTTATTTGAGAATGAAGTTCAAATCTGGTGTTTAAAAGTAGTTTAGACATGTTAATTTTCTGCTTGAACCAGGGTAATATCTGATATAGGCACAAAGAATTGGTAATCATTAAATGAAGCAAAAGCTCATGCAGAACACATACTTCAAACTTTTGAAATCTTTCATAAGGTTCTTTTTATTTGTAGATTAAACCATAAGCATTTCAGTATCTGATTGTTACAGTGGAAGGGAAAATGCAATCTTCTGATGGATGGATGTTTATGGTGCTATTGAGAAATGAATGAAGAGGATGGCAATGCTGCCATGGACTTCCCTGCCCCAAGGTTTTGCTTACCTAGTGCCGAACCATTTTGGCTGAGGTGCTTCAGCTGAGCTGAGTGATTAACACAGGGTCTTTGCTTGTCTCACTGAACTCCCAATCACTGCTCCCTCTTGCTAATTATCAGGGAAGAGCCACAGAGGAAGAAAGATTTTGCAAAGATTTTCTTGTGGACTCTGCATCCCTCCTAAGGCTGGATGGATCTCAGACGTGCTAAGTAGGGCACGTCACGCTGGGTACCTGGTGGGACAGCTGCTGCCCAGCAGTGGCCTCTTGCCAGTTCGACTTGTCACTGATGGACTCCCTTTGCTGCTGTCCCAGGGAAGATATTTTGCATTTAATAACCAGAGTAGTTTGTAAGCCAGTTTAAATTAAGGTGCATAGACTTTTGAGAACAAAAAGATCTGTTTCTTCTGGACCTAATTAAAAAATATAGTCATGTCCTAGCATGTATTTTTGTAAACTATTCTTGATTCATCACCAAGGGGTCTTAAAAATGTTTTAGTGTTACGTAGACAGGGAAAGAACGGAAGATCAGTTACTTAAAGTGAATTACAATGTCAGTTCACATAGTACTTTGCAGAAGTTTGAAAATTTGAGAGGACTACTTAATTTCTTTTAAATTAATTAACATTTAGATTTCACCAAGGATTAGAAGCGCCATGTGGAATTGTTAAAATGATTCCAATCCAATTAATTCTGGGTAATAACTGGAATAGGTAGTAGCAACATCATGATGGGTTGCAAAAGAGTGTGAATTCTCCAATCTAACAAATACTTAAATCTGTGAAAAGTAAAAAACTCTGCCTACTGAGATTTTAAATCAAATTCAGCCACTTCTGTCCCCAATTCAAGAGTCCTGCTGTCACATAATGCTTTAAATATAAGAAGTTTAATATAGGCGATGTAACTTGTGCTATTTCAAAATGTACATCTATCAAACTAGCTAAATAATGATAATATATTGGTATTTGTATAATATTAAACTGGATGCCATGAAAACCATGCTTGCTTCTCAGCAGATACTGGAAAACATATTTTAAGTCCCAAGTAATTAAAATAAGCTACACATATATTCCAAAGAGGAGACACACAGTGAAACAAAAATAGTTACTGATAGTAGTTCACTTTGTGTGAATTTAGAGACTCTTATTTGATTTTTAAGCATTAAAATGCCATTTCATCTAGGCTTGTTAATGCTACTGGCTGTTTCAACCTAACTGTCATAAAGGCTTAAGTTTTCTTAGCAACAGCAATTGAGTTCATTCTCTTTCTTTCTTCTTACTTTTGTATTCATCCACAGGTTCAAAATATTATGGCCCTCTCCTGCTCTCATAGCATTTCCAAGGTAGTCAACTGGATGTTTATTATAATTCTGAAAAAGATGAATGGATATACAGCACTTTGTCAATAACTTGTACTCCTAACAAAATATGTTTTGTTTATGTTACTTGATCTTCCAGCTGTAGGATTCAGATGTAGGATTATGGCTAAATAAGGCATACTGAAATTTAGTATAAAACACATGAAACTATTTTGGGACAGGGCATTTTTATGCAGTGAATCTGTTGTTCTTGGGTATAATTATACTGACTAAAACTAGTACTGTATCAGCCTACAATACCAGAATAAATCAAATGACAAATATCTTCTGGATGCCATTTAAAGATGGTTTGTTTCTTTATGCCACTTTTGGTTACATGACAATATACGTACTCACTAAATTTCTGCAACCAAGTATTTATTTCTAGGCTTTTTAAAGCCCATTCATTTTCCTTAGAGTACATGTCATCTGCCTCCCATGCAGAAAGATCAGGGAGTGGAGTTGAAAGTATAATAATGGGGTTAGTTCCTCAGTATAAAAATCAATGTGCTTTCAGCCTTCTCAATGATAACTTTTGAAATCAGCTCCAAGAAAAAGTTTGGTATTTGCAAGACTGTTCTGTTGATTGTAGTTAAAACCATGTAACCTTGCTGTTGCACATTTCAATTTGTAAATTTGTTTACTTCACCTGTAACCTGTATACTAAATTATTAAGGCAATTATTATCTTGTTGCCATATGGATAATGTTTGACTCATATATGCTCCATAAAGCATCTGTATTGTGGTAGCAGTAGGGAAAGACATGGTGTGGGAAGCCTGGTGAAAACTGGTGAGAGCATCACCACCAATTTTCTCGTGTTACCCAAAAGAGAGCGCCACGCTGCAGGCACAATCCTAGTAAAACTGGATTCATTTTGCCTGAATTTTGTCTAGGTTTTGTTTCAGTCGTTAGAGAACTTAAATCTTTCTTTACTTGCTTTAGAAAGTTCACATGTCGTCTTGGAATCACTGAAGATTCTAAGCTCAATGACATTTTTCTCTTTAAAGGTGCCGTTAGCCTTCTTAGTGCAAAAGTGATCTATTTTTATGCAAGTCAATGAAAGCTTGGTTTGCAATTCATCATTTATTCATCAATTATAATGCTGCATTGCTTATGTCCAGCCTTATAATAGTGTTATAATCCACTGTGAAATGTCCAAATTAACACAAGCCTGCTGTTAAGATTGGCCACATACAAATATAGTATGTCTAGATTCAGGACAGACATCAACTCCAGTCAGTATTTTAGCTGTATTTTGAAATTAGTACATAAAGGACAAACATCAGCTCTTCTATCCATTTGTCTTTTTGTGTATGTAACAGAGCTGACCATGACTTATTTCTTCCTTTGCTAAACATTGTTGCAGGTATTTATGACCAAAGGAGACCAAAAAATTAAATTAAAATAGGATAAACTTTCTCTACTGAATTCTTTGAATAAGGAGTCTTTAATGGATTATTCTGTTCTCAGTCAATGCATACATTCATCCACTGCAAGAAACAAGCACCTAACTGGAATAGACTTTGTACCATACAGCAACAAGAACATTGGTGTGTTTGTGCCACCCTGTCACAAAAGCCTATGAGTACAAAGAGAGTTCAAGCTGCTTGTGTGGTACACCAGAAAAATTCAGGTATCAATGTCTACTGAACAGAATGTGGAAAAGCTTGTGGCAAGAAACACACTTGAAAAAACTCCAGTGACCAGGGCAGATCAGTCCTGCCAGCAATCTTAGGTTTCTGTAGGTGCTGTTTTGTAGCAGTATTTGCTAGTGGTAAATCCTCTCAGGTGCATTTTGCTGCATGACCATCTGATCCTCACCTGACTATAGTTAGATATTCTGCATTCTTCTTTTGCCGGACAATGGCAAAGTTGTCTGCTGAGCCCCAGAGGTGATAGCCAACAGGCCAGGTCAGCCAGTGCTACAGAGAGCACTCGAGCCCATCTTCCATTCTGTACACAAGTTCACATAGGATATCCATGGAATTCGAAATCTAGTTATTGATCTCTGACTTCAAGGCATTAATGGTTTGGGCTCAGGATACAATAAAGGTCGTCATGCTGTAGAATGAGGGGTGAAGATGAGGGTTATGTGAGACCTGTGATCCAGCAAAATAGCATGGCAAGATTGTGGTTCGTGTGCAATATTATAGAATGTGTGCTTATACAGGCATAAAAATTACATATATGAGTTCTCTCTGCACAGTAGAAAAGATAAAGAAAGAGGAATGAGCACGGCTGTCTTAAAACACTTTGAAAAGGTGTTCATGTATTTTGGGTATGAGAGCTGTTTAAGAATCTGCTTGAAGAAGAGGGACTTAGAAACCAGAAGGTTAAACACATAGACAAGTTTAAATACCCTCAGGTACTTGTTATATGCTAATTTAGAATAATAATGCTTTAACCAGCGAATATTCAATAGCTGATGAGACAGATCGTTTCATTGTGACGTGAATGTAATAAAAATATTCTCTGAGAAGCTAATTGCCTACTGGTAAATTGCTGTTTAAGTAAGACTTGCCATTGCATGAGAATTTACAACAACATTCTACACCACTCCTGGTGATTTTAAGGTTTCCAGTGCACTGGATGTGATAACGTGTTATGCAGGTGGAATTCTCTTCCCTTCTGGATGGTGATGTGTATAACTGTATTGTCCTTTGAGACGAGTTCTCCTGCAGTTGCTGGTCTCGCACTGCTCGGCAGCCTGCTGCAGATAAGAATGAGTGATGATGCCCTAGATTTTAATGGAAATTTTAGAGCGTGCACTGGTAGGGTGCAGTCTTCACCAGAGAAAAATGAGCTGACTTGCAGGTATGAGGGGTCATCAAGAACGATAAAGAAATCGAACATATATTCCAGCCTAGGCAAGGCGTTTTAAATGATATTATGGAAATGAGGAAGAAGTAATTTAATTTTTATAATGTCATTCCATTTAACTTTAAGATACAAGGTCAAGGTACTGTGTTTTTTGTGATGATTAAAGATTTGGGATGTTCTTTTTGTGGGAACCAGTGCCTGTTTATGTGGTAAAGCTTGAATGTGACAAAAAATTGAATTTGAATGCATCAGAATTATGTAGTATCTCTTCCCAAAACCACATTACAGACAAACTGAAATTTAAAATAATTATCGAATTTTATCTTGACAGTCAAATTTCCTTAAGAAGCCTCTCTTTAAAGTTAGCTTGATCCCTGAACAGTAATATATCTTGTTTTTATGTAAAGTCTATGATACTACATTAATCATGTAGCCTTTCAGCTACAGCTCCCTTTACAACAAAAACCCAGTGGTTCTGTTCTTACTGAAACCTCATTTGCCCATTAGATGTGAGACTTTACAATGCATCAGGTTTGCAATACTGTCAAGGTTTTGGGAAATTATGATTAATTGGCTGAATTTTTACTCCAAAACCTCATGTAAACATTTTATTTTTAATGAGGAAAGATGATGCTCTATCTCTCCTGCATAAGCACATAAAAATAAAAAAACTTGGCTGAAAATTTTCCAGATGGGCTCATCTTAGAAGGCAGGGATAGCACAGGCAAGGGAAAGCTTTTTAACTTTTCTTTCTTTCTTTTCTGTCTAAAAACAGAACAAATTCTTAGTGAGTTTTAATGTAAAATAGTCCACTTGCAGTTAGGTTGTCTGTGTCTGCACTGTGCTGTGACTGATTTTACAGCTGCTTGATAGATTCGTCTGGAGAGGTTTTAACCAAGTTTTTGTTTAAAATCGATTGCAGTTACTTAGTGCAAGTCCTCTCAACCAAGTCTAGTAAAAAATGGTGTATCACCTTTTAATTTTTTTAAATCAGGTTCCTTCTGAAGCAGCCATGCTCCAAAGCCCAATAATAATAATAGCTTCTCCCCTCTCTCCCTGATGTTCTCATGTATGCCAATTATAACTATGACAGTCACCAGACTGTCACACAGAGTTTATGAAAATCCCCTCTAGCTCCTAGGAGTTCCAAACCATAACTACCCCATTACTTGATTTGTTTTTTTTCATGTTAAGCATAAAAGATCAGCAGTGGTGCAAAGCAGTGTGTCATACTGGGTACTCAGGCCACTACTGGTTCTCCTGACAAGCCCTAGTTTGTCAAGGGACTCTGTTTTCACATAGATGTTGTTTCAGTACTAAATAGGAAGTGCAAAGACAAGCAAAACTCTCTAAAATTTGATTGGATGTTTGACAGAAGTTGATTTGACAGAATCTTATTTATTTTGATTCAATTCATCCTCTCTTCAATCTCAATATTAAGGTTGTATTATAGATTCCTCATATTTTTATAGGTATGTGGGGGGAGAAATTTTGTGTTAGGACAGGAGAGGGGAGACAGAAGATAACTAGTACAGGTCTGCTGGTCAGTCAGAACCCTTGTGGGACAGAATATTGGGGTAATATACCACACTACAAATCTTAATTCTTATTTTTGAAACATTTCTGTCATAATGGTAGTCTTTGGTGTTGTTTCCTGCACTGAAAATGTTAGTGAAATCAAGGAGTAGAAGATTGCTTGTCTTAAAGCACTGTCTCACTTTAAACACCTGTGAGCAGATTTATAGTTGCCTGCTAAGACACCACGCTTTTAGGAAAACTGATGCTACACAATGCTGTTTATTGAAATTATTTTTTATACCTAACCTCTAGGCTGCTCTCCAGAAAACAGCTTTATGCTGGCTCTAGTGAGTGAGGACTAGGAAAATTAACAGGAATGGCTCAGAGACACCCTAGTCATAAAGAAAAAATCTGATAGATGCTTTCCACAGAACAAGGTAAAAAGGGTCTCCAGGTTAAAAAAAAAAGGCTTAAAAATTATGTGCGTTGTTTTTTTCTTAAGAATAAGACACAATATGTATCAAAACAGTTAAGTAATAGGACAAGGGACATTTTCATAGCAAAATTCAGAGGTTAAAATTGAGATAAAGGTGACCAGAAGATGGCAGTAATACAGACTTTTAAAGTTTTAATTACCTCAGTTCAAGAAGGCAATTCTGAGATGCCATGATTTCAGAGCAACATGCATTTAAAAACTTCAGGAAAAAGATACGAATAATGGTAACACTGTACCATTCTTCTGTATCCAAATACAAACACACAGTTATGATGTAAATGTCTTGTTACATTAGTATAAACTACCTTATGTACTGCATGCATGGGTAGAACTTTTACTAAACTTATGCAAATGTACTTTTAAGTTGTTTTTAACAGTGGGGAAATTCAAAAATGCAGTTAGCGTTAGAAAAGGCTTTTTGAAAATAGGTCAGAGAAAGTTAAAACAAGCAAAGGAAAAAGTCCTAGATATCCTATTCTGTTTTCTTAAGTATGTATAAACAAACATCTATAAACCTTTTCCTAGGTCTTCAGAGAAAGAATAACATAGCAGTGACTTTATGGCAATTCTCTTACCTGTTGTGTTTAGGGTTTTTTGTGTTGTTTTAAAGGCAGTACGTGTGCTTCTATATTATCAGTGGTTAATTTCTGTAAAATGTAGTTTAAACTCTAGAACCATATACTATTCTTTCCAACACATTGACACATTTGGTATAAACTAGTAATGCAAATGAGAGAACAGCACAAATACTCTAACCATCTTTCCCAGAGAGCCAAAGAGGACGGCGTGTGTTAACACTATGAGTCATGAGTGTGAAAGACGCTTGCTTTTCGCCTGTGTCCCAATATTTTTGTTCCTTGCTATTTCTAAAATTTTTCTCTGAGATCAATGGAAAGAATGGTTTGTCTTTAAAGCCTGATTTATTTACATGCTATCTTTAGCTTAGCTAAAGTCCTGACAAAAAGAGAGATCTCAAATCTTGGCAAAGGTAAGGATCAAGAAAATGGAAAGGGCATGACCATAGTGGAGTGCTTTTATGTCTTGTGACTATTTTGTTCTTGCTTCCCCCGGCAAGATCCTTCTATGCTGCCTGACAGACAAAATAAAGGTATGACAATAGAAATAAGGTGTAATATTTGAAGACCGAAGAGATAGGGTACAGTTTTATAATTTAATGTATTTTTTTCATTTTCACCCGAAGTAAAGATAGCTCATCTTCCACTAGCAGATAAGCTCTCACTGATTCAGAATTATCCAAATGCTTCAAAGCTTGACACTTATTTAAACAGGAAAAACAGCTCGTCCATTTTTGTTAGACTTAACTCTGAATTGCACTACAATTTGTAGTGATTCAACGAGTAAGTTGAGCAGAATCTTTTTTCACCCTCCCTTTCTGGGGCCTGTAAGTGGAGAAAATACAGCAGAATGTGCATTTCTGTGAGCAAAAGCTACCTTTTTCTCTTAAAAATATTCTAGAAGTGATTTATCATCATTTCAAATAAGAAAAGTCAACAACACTGTTCTTGGTTTCAGATATCTTTCTGTTTTATATTTATAGATCTGTTTCTTACCATGCCCTCCTCTTAGGGTTCAAAACACTTCACTTGAAACCCTTTCTTTTTGTCTGACTTAAGTTTCTAATGGAGATCAGGAACATTGAGGAAAAATAGTATTGTAAACACTATCTCTGTCTGAAGGAATTGTGTTTTCTAGTGTCTCTAGGGTGTCTTGAAGAGTGTATGTTATTTACAAAAGCTGTGTTCTCATTTAAAATCTCATTGTGTTATGCATGTTATCACTGACAACACTTCTGGGAAATATCCTCCTGCCATCAGTCCTGTGTGGTTATTTACCCGGACAAATAGAAATCTTGATTCACCACTGAAAGAACGAATTATGTAACTTCAGTCTTTGCAGATTTTCTAAGGACTAATGCATGATTTTTGACTAGTATCGGGAACTAGGATATTTTAAACAAAAACAAACAACAACAACAACAACAAAAAAAAACCCCAAACCAACAACAACGATACAAAACAGCAACAAAAAAAAAAACACGACAAAAACCCAACCCTCCAAGCAACCAAAAAATCCTCACAAAAGAACAAAACCCAAAAACAAACACCAAACAAGTCTGGGTTTTGTCATCCCTTTACTTCATTCACATAATCCTCTTTAGTTCCATACCCTTCAGAAAGACATTAAGCCTAGAATAAGGAAAAGAGGGGATCTCATTCATCTGAAAGGTGTGACTAAATCATATTTTCCCTTATATTCTGTCTTGTCAATGTCCAGTTTCACATAAAAGAAACTGTGCAGAACCTCAGTGTGTTCGTACTCCTCTCACCTCCATTTGCAGGTAGCTGTTTCTTTTCTTGGCAGAACTCACTGCAGCTTTCTTCCTGTCTGAGAATTGATATTTTGTTGATAAGAAATATGTAAGGAGAGTAGAGTTTGACAATCACAAGTGTCCTTAATTGAGAAGTAATCAAGATTTAGAGTGTATCTATCATGCAAAGTGAAACACCTGAGATGCTTCAAGACTGGATTTCATAGAAACAAGTATGTGCTTAGGATATTCCCAAGTGTTTTGGTGTGTACAACAACAAAGAAAATCTTGGTGTAGGTTTTCTGCAATTACAGCATATTTAGTCTGCTTTGTTTCCATTTTTTGTCTGGTCATCTGTCTGGGATGATACATTTTAGTAAATGCATTAATTTGAACAAATTCATGAATACTTTTATGGACTGTTATTTTTCATGGCTCCTTATCTGTCTTTATGCAAAGAAATAGTATTTGCATCTCTTTGGTATTATTTGCTCTTTTCTGATACAGCAATTATTTATAAGAAAACACTTTAATTTTGCTCAAGGATATGTATGTGAGAACCAGAGATGTAATAATTATGATGGTGTAAGCATTTTCAAATGGTAGATTCATAACAATGTTTTATTTTGAGATTCTAACTCCTGGCAGACTCAAAGTAGGTGATTTCTGGAAAAAAAAAAAAAAAACCAAAAACAAAAACAAATGTCGTCCTTGTCTCTCTTGGAAAGCAGAGAGCAGAGAAGCCACGAAGAAGTGGCTGTGAACTTTACATGAACCGGTTTTCCCTTGTGGCTCCAATGGTTTAAGCCTCATGCATAAAGTGCCTCTGACTTCCCCGAGCACAGAGCGAGGGTCAGAGTTCTGCTGCAAGCCCTCCACTCCCTGTTTTTTTTCTGGCACTGCTGGACTGGGAGGACTTGGAGAGACTTTTCAGCCTGTTTCCCTGTGTAAATGGAGCTTATGAGATTTCACTGTCCATCTTCAGTCTGTGATTCAAACTGAATCCCATATTTGATTTTTGTCTCCATGCCCAGAAAAGTTATTTCTCGGAGTGGATTCTCTGAGGCATGCATACTCAATCCTGTGGCCTCTAGTGATTCTGCAGAAGAACAGAATAGTGAAGGGGATTTTATAGCCAAACAAGTATTTTCCTCTTTTATATTTATGTTAGAATTTCATGGCCAGACTTCTGCATAATCTATGCAATCTATAAGGTGTATTAGGTATGCAGTATCACAGTGAATTGAAGAAAAATACTTTCTTGAATGTTAAAATTATCATGAAACAAAATTATGTACGTAATTGTGGTCAGAATTATTCAGAAAACTGTAAACACTTCATGCTGACCAAAATATTTGTAACATATGTTAAGTACAGTCAGAGCTATTAGCATTTTTAATGGACAAACTCAGGTTTGAAGGCTGCAAAAAACACCTGATTTATGTTGTTTCTCCTATTTCCTACTGCTTTATTAAATTATTAGCAATATCTAGCTATATCTAACTTCTTAAATGTAATTTTAGTGACTGACTGAAAAATTCTATCTTTTCCCTTCAGAAAAAAATCAATATATTTATTTTGAATAACAATAAATTTTTCTATATAGTAACCATTTTCCCTACTGTGAGGGATGCTACAATACAGAAAAAAGCTTTATTAGTTCTGTTTAAATATGGAGTAGATCTCTAGTATGGTATTAATTCTGGTGACATTTGCATCTGTTTATTCTTAGTGTAATATTTTTAGTATAGATACAAAATACGCAGACAAAATCAATTTTATGTGTGGACTCATTTTTAAACTTATTTTGGGAGAGATTAATGTGCACTAGAAGACTTATTTTTTTGTAGTAAAACTTACTTTTCTCTTGGATTTTTTTGAGGGGTTGAATTGAAGGTTTTTACCTATGCCAGTTATTTCTTGGGATGTACTGTTCTTTTCTCATCTTATTATAAAACATAATAGTTTAAGTTTCCTGAGATGATATTATCATTTAAAAAAATGAATTATTTGAAAAGCAGGTGTTTATTTAAAGCAAAATTTAATGCTGATTGAAAATATGTCCCAGCATAGAAATGAAATGTAAAATGTAAATGCAGAGATTAGTGAGTAAAAACAGGAGAACTCCCCAAAATCCCCGAAATAAAACTACTGGTTTTGTACAACATATTGTTTTTCCTGTGTGTAGCACCCTGCAAAAAAAATTTAAATGCAGTGATCAAGTTGTCTTTCTATTACTATAACAGTTTTGCAAACTGTATTCATGCATTATTAAAATAACAATAACAGTAGTATTAAAATAATAGCATTAATATAGCATTGGTATATAGTTCTCATTCTTAGATGATTGTATGGAAAGTGATTGGATATCACAATAGTGAGCTGTAAATGGCAGTGGGTTAATTCTGTTTTGTCTTCTCTAAACATGGAAAACTGTACTTAATTACATACTGTTTGCAATGAAATACTAGAGTTATAAAATCATAGAACATCCTGACTTGGAAGGGACCCACAAGGATCGTCGAGTCCCACTCTTGGCCCTGCACAGGACAGCCCCAAGAATCACTCCATGTGCCTGAGAAGGTTTTCTGAATGTTTCTTGAGCTCTACCAGGCTTGGTGCTGTGACCACTGCCCTGGGGAGCCTGTTCCAGTGTCCAGCCACCCTCTGGGGGAAGAACCTTTTCCTAATACCCAACCTAAACCTCTCCTGACACAGCTTCAGGCCATTCCCTCGGGTCCTGTCACTGTCACCACAGAGCAGAGCTCAGTGCCTGCCCCTTCTCTGCCCCTCACCAGGAAGTTGTAACTGCAGTGAGGTCTCCCCTCAGCCTCCTCCAGGCTGAACAGACCAAGAGACCTCAGCGATTCCTTGTATGGCTTCCCCTCCAGACCCTTCACCATCCCCATGGCCCTCCTCTGGAAGCTTTCTAATAGTTTAATGTCTTTTTTATATTGTGGTGCCCAAAACTGCACACAGGATGAAGCTGCACCAGTGCAGAGCAGAGCAGGACAATCACCACTCCACTTTTAGAAACTTGGAAGTTTGCAGACATTATACATTAACCATAGAAAGCAAAAAGCACTGTGATTTTTATTTGTGTGACTCTTCCCTGTGTGATGTTACTTGATAGAAGTACAAGGGTATTTTCCCCAAAGCCACTTTGCTGGAATCTAGTTCAGAGTAGTACCAAGTCCCCCCATCGTCTATCACTCAGGGAAGCTGAGCATGTCAAAAAAAGTACAACTTCACACTTCTGCTTCCTAAGTTTCTATGGGTCTACTAAACTACCCATAATCCCTATTAAATATTTCAATAAAGTAAAAAAAAAAACCGAGGTTTGGAGTTTTTTTATTTCTGTTCGTAACAAGTCTATGAAATAATGACATATCTTCAGAAAGAGAAGTAACATTTCTTGAATCACTTGCTTCCTGGGTCCCCATCCTTAGCCTGGAATTCCTCTGCTCTCAACACATAGTTATCTCAGATTTGATACAGTTATTTCAATTTCAGTATAACCTATGTTTGAAGATGTGAGAAGAGCCAAACTCCTGATGTTTTAAAACAGCCTGTTTCTCTTCTCCTAAAATATCAGGATGTAGAGATGCATGTTTTTCACTGGAAGAAAACTTTCTAATAAATATATTGATTTGTATTTTGAAATTGTGGTGCTGTTCTGAGAAAAATGTTAAAATTAAATATGCAATGAACATCAGTTCCTGAAAATCTTACTATGTTTATATTATGAACTACTTTGAAGCAAGATGATGAATTTAGTAATCAGAAATGAAATTATGGGAATATGTAAATCAGATATCCCTTGAGTAGCAACACTGGCATGCTTAGGAAAGCATTTGAATTAATAAAAGATCAGACCCCAATGCTGTAATTATGCTCTGAAGAAGGAACAAGATGGATTCACAGGCTAAGATACTGAAGAAAATAAAGTGTAGCAGGGACCAAGAAACACTCCAGTGGTTGTTGTAGGGAGTAAAGCCAGTCTACTTTAATTAATGTGACTCCGTTGGGACAGAAATCCTCTTCTCAGCACTAAAAGAGCTAAAGCAGCAGCTCTTAGGAATCTAGAGCTGATGGAGATATGAAAGGCAAGGGAAGGTCCATCACGATCTAAAGAGAGGAAGAATGAAGATGATGTGATAGGTGTGTACAAACGGTTGGTTTGTTGCCACTGACATCCTCCCACAGGTTGGTCTCGCTCAGAGGCTTGAGGCAAATGCTGCTTTAAGGGAAACAGGAGGAGGAGAAGCAGCAGGTAAATAATTAATTCTGGCTGCCAAAATCCTCTGGTAAATGATTTGCTAGGGATTTTGGGGTCTGTCTTAAGTTCAGGATAGTTGACCTTATGCTGTCAGCACTGGGCAGGGAAATAACTTTTTTGCTGTAATCAGATTTCTTCCTTTTCTTCTTGAAAATCGAGAGTTTCTGCTGTCTTGGTTTATTTTGTTCTGGTTTTAACCTAACTGAAATCTCAGGCATTATTTCAGTTTTGTCTCTCCTATCTCATTGAACCAATAGTTTGTTCCTGTTGTTGTAAGGCAAGGCCATAATGCAGTGATGGATAACAGGAAAATTGTTAAGTGAGGCTGTCCATGGTACCTAATACCATTTTGCTTGCTTTGCACTTGAAGCTCCAGTATGTAAAGCAGTTGCAAGCCTAAACTGATTCATCCTCTTGCTTACCACAGTAATTTTCCACAACTGGGAAGCCACTTTTGTAGGCTGGATATTGCTTAAGATACATTTATTCCTTTATAACTTGCTACAATTGCAGCCAAGTCAGTGTACTCTGACTACCAGTCCAAATCTTTTTGCCATCATCTTCTTACAAGCAGGCAGAATGATATTAGTAGTAGGTTTTTCTGTTTTTGTCTGGTATGTGACTAATTTTTAGTTTTGACAGAATAAAAAGTATTCAGAACCATTTCTTGTACCTGTCAAAAAATATATTTTAAATATTAGCGATGTAGAACAAACACACAAGGATTTTCTGATTGAAAAAATGTATGTACAATTTTAATCGGCTTTAAAATAAAGTGTAAAAGATATAGATGAAAATTCTGACGGAGAGGGTTATACAAATATATTTCATACAAATATACAAATATAAAAATATATTTATATATTATTCAAATACTTGAAGGGGGAGATATCTGCAGTAGCTTATCTTAAAGGGAGGCTATGAATGGCCAATACTAGAGAGTCAATATGTATAGCTTGTTCAGTATTTCCAATCTGCTACTTTCATGTCATGGGTTGGGTTTTTTCCATATCCAGAAGCAATGACGAATACCAGTCTGTAAATTCCAAAAGAAAGAGGTAATATGCACACCTTAAATATAATGTTTGAAAGGAAAACAGGATGCTGAGGCACATGTGTTTATTCCAGTGCTGCTGGGTTAATGAATAGAGATGATACTTTCCAGGTATAGCTTCCATAGGAAAGCAAATTGGAGTTTTCTAGTTTTTGATCCCAGAAGGTATATAAGAAATAACTTGGGTTATGCAAGGGGCTGGATAGTTCTGTAAGAATCAGGAAAATCTGTGAAATCATAAAGGTGTTGTAACTATTTGTTTTTAATTGAAAAGAAGCAAAATAAATTGGTTTAAATATGGCAGAAAAAATTAAGAACTGCATTCATATTGAGTTGGATTAAAATCACTTATTTTGCTAAAAAATGTTGTTGTGCTATTAAGATAAATCCATCAGTATTACTGATGTCCTTGAAAACTTAAGTCTAAGCTGTGTTTGAAGAAAATGGGTCATGTTGTTATTTTTAATATACTGGGACCTATTATATGAATAGTTTGATTTGTGATGGAAAGAATTGAAAATAGAGGACACAATTTTTCTTATTGTTGATGTTGCTCAGTTATAGCTTTGCAGAGCAGGTAAGATATCAAAATGTTGCAAATATCAGAAATTGCAAATAAACATGGTATCAAATTAGGCCATAGTCTATTCTGTGTAGAGGTAAATTAAAAAGTTGTTTGACTGAGGATTGTCTTTACATTTTGATGTTACATCAGTATGGAAATTAATAGAGTACAGTGGTATTCAGTGGTGTATGCTGCAAAATCAGTGTGTAGATTTTTTGGTCTCAGAGTTTAATTTTATGTGTTTAACCTGAAGCATTATAGTTAGCATGCAGTAGCAGTAGAGTTTTTGCAGAAAAAAAATCTCTTCTATCTCCCTGCAGTATTTCTAAATCAGTTCTAAAATTAAATTGAGTTAATATACTAATAAGAAGCAACTGTGTAATTTGGGCTAGAAACACAAAATAGACCTCTGGTCATGCACTTCACAGTTCAATACCGAAATGCCTTTCATCACAATTTTGTGTCACATTAGAAAGGGACATGAAATGTGAATTAAAAGGGATATGGCCCATTTTAACAATTACATCTCACTGGAAAAAATGGGAAAGTGATGTTCTTTTTTTATGATTGTTATTATTATTAATCTGGTGACTATCTTTATAAAACTACAAGGATTTAGTTTGATTGCAAAGTGTCAGCATTTGAAGACAATACTGTTTATCTAAGTATTTTTTGAGATGACTAAATTTCCAAGGTCAGCTCTCACCTGAACCAATAATATATAATTTTTTTCAATGCTTCTAAGCCATAGAGAGTGTTTTTGTGGTGAGTTGACCCTGGCTGGATACTAGTTAGCCACCAAAGCTACTCTGTCACTCCCCTCCTCAGATGGACAGAGGGGAAGAAAATATAATTAAAGGCTCGTGGGTCAAGATAAGTACAGGGAGAGATCACTCACCAGTTGCTGTCCTGGGCAAAACAGACTCAACTTATGGAAATAGTTGTATTTATCAGCAATTAAATCAGAGCAGGGCGGTGAGATGCAAACCCAAATCTTAAAACACCTTCCTGCCACCCCTCCCTTTTTCCTAGGCTTTTCTTCACTCCTGAGTTCTCTACATCCCCACCTCCAGCGATACAAGTGGATGGGGAATTGGGGCTCTGATTAGTGCATCACACGTCTCTGCTGCTCCTTCCTCCTCTGAGGGAGGACTCCTCACACTCATTCCCTGCCCCAGGACAGGGTCATTCCCACAGTGTGCAGTTTGGGAACAGATTGCTCCAGCATGGAGACACAGGTGCTGCCAGCCAACCTGCTCCAGCATGGGCTCCTCTCTGCATGGGGACACTGGTCCTGCCAGGATCCTGCTCCAGCACAGACTTCCAACCAGGCCACAGCCTTTTTTTGCGCATCCCCCTGCTCTGGAGTGGGATCCTCCATGGTCTGCAGGGGCACAGCTGCCTCACCATGGTCTGCACCACAGGCTGCAGGGGAATCTCAGCTCCAGCTCCTGGAGCACCTCCTGCCCCTCCTTCTCCACTGACCTTGCTGTCTGCAGGGCTGTTGCTCTCACATATTCTCACTCCTCTCTCTCACTTCAATTACACAGGATTTTATTCCCCTTGTTAACCGTATTATCTCAGAGGTTCTCCCGCTGATGGCTCAGCCTTGACCAGCAGCGGGTCCATCTTGGAGATGAACTGCAGATGAATTTGGAATTATATTTAATAGCAGCACAGGTAGCAGTGGCAAGAATGTGGAATTGCTGTAGCAACCTGAGGTGTGAAGTTACTAAGCCATTAAAATATATTAGACTATTGCTTTTTAAAGGGCAGCAGCATAGACCGAAGAATTTGTATAGGTAAAATAACGAAATTGGCGCTTTTATGACTTGTCTTCTAAAGAACAAATTTGTCACTTTCTAGACACAAGAGGCACAGTCAAGGGATAAAATCTGGATGAGATTAAAACTTTCAGATAAATCTGGAACTCTTGCTGATTTAGAAGCTTTTAGCAGAGTATAAGAAGTTTTATATCTCCATTTATTTTATTAAAATATACAGTGGTGGAGTAGCATTGTAACCAACTTTCTTTGTCTATAGTATCAGTCATGGATAGTAAAAAATGCATCTGGGGAAACACTGGGCCTCATGTCTTCCTTACTAAACAGCACCAAAATATAAAAAAAAAAAACTAATGCAGAGTGTAGGATGGAATAGTAGTTTTCTAAGGCTCTCCAACCAAGTAGTTTGCATACCAAATCAAGCAAAATGTTTGTATTTTTTATAAGCTTTTTGTATAAACTGTGGCTTAAGCCACAAATAATTCTATTTATAATTTTATTCAAAGTGAGAATGAAATCTCCTTTTTATTTTTCAGTATTTGTTGTTTACTCAGAAAACAGGTCTGCAGCAATTTTCCTTTGGTTTCTCATGTGCAGCGGATATACAAAACCAGTAATACTGAAAACATAAACTCAGGTGCTTTATAGGGAGAATCTGCCCAGAGCCTACTGTCACCTCTTTCAAATGCTGTTCTTGAACAGAGTTGATAGCAATATTCAAGCCATTATAATTCCTATAATTTATGCTAAGAAGAAAACACTGTGCTTTAAATTACTGTCAACTCCTTAGCAAACACTGACTTTTTTCACTGTTTTTTCACCTCTTCCGTCTCTATCAGCTGTCCCGAATTTCCATAATTCATCATAATAATAGCACAATAACCAACATAATGCACACCAAGCAACAAAGATTTCATAGCTGTTTGTCACAAAACTGTTGGGAAACAACATATACTCTTTTTTGATTGTTTTAATCCTAAGAAAGTGCCAGTAATGTGTCTCCAGATTAAATCACTGGGGTTTAACTGCCTAGAAAATTAATTTCTTCATTATTTCTAATAGAATATTGAACAGAGGTATATACTCTTAATGGGTAAATTCATTCTGGTAACCAAATGGTAGCAAATTGTTTTGGGGATAGTTTTCCACCAGATGTTTTCACAGTTCTCTGATTTATATTGTTGCATCTGAGTAGACACTCTTATGTCAACCTTATGGTTTTACGTGATTTAAGGCAGAAGAGAGAATTATGTAAATGACTGAAGAGTAGAACATTAATGTTGAATTTAGGACTACAATTTTCTTAAATGCTGCATAGTACCTTTATGTGCTTTTTGGATCTGTACCTTACACTGAATGAAGGAGAGGCAATAAATTATTTTTCTCTTAAATCATTTTGTGACCATGATTTTTTTTCTGACAGAAATTAGCTTGTTTGTGGTATTTCTTCATGTTGCTGCAGGGCTTTTCCATAACAATAAATAATTGTTAAGTACGTTTGTCTGCCACAATGGAAAGAGGAAAGTATTCCCAAGATTGCTCATAGAATAGTTTCTGATTAAGTTTATCAGTAAAATGCTATTTCTGTCAATGGTCAAGTTAACTGAGAAATAACAAATAAAGCAAAATTGTGCCATTCAGGTACCCTCTTAGGTAAGTGGGTAAGGCTTCTGATGAATCCTTAATTTACATAATATGGGAAAAGAAATCAAGAAGATTTACTTAAAATCCTCATCCACTCAATTATTGTTTTTTTTTTTTTGCTGTTTTAATTTATATTAGGAATCTATCTGAACAAAGAATTTATCTTTTTTTCATATTGCCTAGTCAGTTGTCGTGAGCATTGTGAAAGGCATCAGGATAAAAGGTGGCAAATAGAAATGTGATGATGTAATGTATTTGAAATTGCTTGGTGAATTCTTTAATCAGTTGTACAAGTTACTTCTCTTTGTCTACAAAAAGTTTAATCCTGTTTTTTTGGGTAAAAAACAGCATAAACTATAATTAATTGTTCATAATATTGGTGATAGTTGATTAAGTAAATGTGTAGGATTACTATCACAATATAGATCTTGAACAGTTAGCAAGCATCCATTTAAAAAGACCAAAAAACTACTGATGCTTCAGTTAAAAAGTCCTAAAAACCTAAAACTCCATAACCTTTTATATTAACATATTGTTTATGCAGTAGATAAAACTGTTTGTTATAGGACAGGATTTAACAAAATGTGGGGGTTTTGTCAGTTTTGTTTGTTCTTGGCAAGTTAAGGTTATTGGCAGCAGTCTAAACCAAAAAGAAGGCACAGTCAGGGCTTTAAAAAAGATAATCAAAATATCAGTAAGAAACCATTTTGGTGAATATATTGTTCACATTCATTTTATTATTTAGGTAAAATACTCTGAACCAACAGGGATACATTGCTGCTTTTGAAATGAATGTGTTACAAGATGATTCACAAAGCATCAGCATGGCCCACATGAAGTAAAGGCATCTTTAGATATCCAAAACTTTTCTGTACTGGACTTTGATACATGAAAGTGCCTCTAAAGTCCTTGTGCACCGTTGTGTAGAATTTTGTGCAGTGTAACTCTTAGATGTCATTAGCCTGAGCTTCATTGTGGGTCCTGTTAACAACCTGACTTCAAAGGTTGTCCTGGTTGTCCATACATTGGTTGTCCATATCCAGGGGAAAGTTCGTTTGGCTCCTTGAATGATGCATTTTCTTAAAAATAAATGTATTGTGAAAAGAATATTAAAAGAAAAAGAGTGGTATAACGTTGGAAGCAAGATGAAGTGGGTAGAAGTCCAGAAGTATAAGGATGGCAACTCCCGAAACACAAAATACTTCTCTTTGCAGTGATTTGCAGGAAGCTTGTGAATAGGACTAGCTCTAAGGTCCCCTGTATAGCATTTTTTAGTTAATCTTTGGTTGTAGGTAGGGGAAGGCAAGCCACAGGACTGATTAGGAGAGGGTTAAAAAGAAAAAAATAGAGCAAGAAATAAAATAACAACACATCATAGAATCCTTGAAAAATTCAAATGAAAATAATAAAAGGAAAAGCAACATGGGAAGGATATTAGAAAAAGATGAGAGGGAAGACAGGTATATTTTACTGTTAGGTATTCCCTCAGAAAGGCTGAGGGAATTGGGATTGTTCAGCCTGGAGAAGAGAAGGCTCTGGAGTGACCTTATTGTGGCCTTTCAGTACCTAAAGGGAATTTACAAAAGAGCTGGAGAGGGATTTTTTACAGTATGTAGTGACAGGACAATGGGGAGTGGCTTCAAACTGACAGTAGGTTAAGACTGGATATTAAGAAGAAATTCTATACTGTGAGAGTGGTGAGACACTGAAACAGGTTGCCCAGAGAAGCTTTGGATGCCCCATCCCTGAAAGTTTTCAAGGCCAGCTTGGATGGGGCTTTGAGCAACCTGGTCTAGGGCAGGGTGTCAGTACCCATGGCAAGGGGTTGGAACTAGTTGATCTTTAAGGTCACTTCCAGTCCAACCCGTTCCATGATTCATTATATTCTTGTTCTCTCTCCTTTTTGGGGGATTCCTACCTCGTATTTAGTGTATAAACTGAAAGCTCTTGCCAAGGTGTTACTAGGAATGCCTGTAGATTTAGGGTCTCTCAGACCTCTAATTTTCTTAGGAAAGCAGCATACAATATAGTTGGAAAGTGTTTTCTAAAGGATGATGGTGTTGCGAACAACTTTAGCAACTCAGCCACAAGCAGTTGTGATTTGTTTAATAATTATCTTAAGACCAGCTTTACAAGTCACAGATATGCTAATACTGATGCAGAAACCTGTGAGTGTTTGGAGGTACAAATGAAATAGTGTTCTATATACACTTGGGGAAGTCAGAAGTTTTGCTGGAAGTGTCAAGTTAAATCCTTTGAGAATTATCTTTCCACTTTTTCCTTTTTTTTCTTAATTTCCTTTTTTTCTTATGTTTGATTCAAAATATATCATAAAGCAGCAGCTCTTGTGTTGTCATTAAGCAGTTGCTTCTAGAAAGTACAAATGAGAACTAGAATTAATACCAGTAGTGAACTAGGCCAGAGTTTTCAAGCTGACTGTGGGAAGTCCCCTGCTATTGCAGAGACAGATCTTTTGACTTTGGTGAATATTTTCCCCTGTGCTTATCTCATATTTCTTTTTTTTTTTTTTTTCTGTTCCACTTAGAAGCTATGTGAAAGAGTGTGTATAATTTTTCATTTTATTTAAACCTTGGAAAATAAAAAGAAAGTAATTTAATCAAAGATGCATCATATGAATGTTTTGGCAGTTATATGTTATTATCCTAAATAAGTTGAAATCATTATCAAAGTGTAAAACCCTCTGTATGAGAGGTAGAGGTCCTTTAATATAATGTTTCTGCAATTTTTAGTCTGAGAGATTATTTAAACCTTAATTTAATGTTTGGCCATTTCCTGCTTATGCTTGGGAATCACAAGAAAGAAAAATTAAAGTGATGGATATTTCTAATATCTTCTGCTTCTCTCAATAGCTTAAAATGCAACACATTTAAAACAAATAGTGCATAAAAGTATCTTACTCAAAATTGTGATTAGCTCTGGGTGTATGAATATAGAATCATGGAACAGTTTGAGTTGGAAGGGACCTTTAAGGGTTATCTAGTCCAACGGCCCTTCAATGAGCAGGGACATCTTCTACTAGAGCAGATTGCTCAGAGCCCTGTCCAGCCTAACCTTGAATATTTCCAGAGATTGGACATCTATCACCTCTCTGGGCAACCTGTTCCAGTATTCCACCACCCTCATTGTGAAAAGATTCTTTCTTGTATCTATATGGTGAGGTCTTTTCTGAGTCTTTTTATTCTGAATATTACATAAAAATATAATTTTTAATTAAAGTTGTTGGCTCACTCTGTTCATAAAGTGATTGGAAACTGTATAATTGCAAGTGTAATTATCTCCAATGGCCTTCTGAGTAAGCTGGGAGTCCAAAGGGCAATGTGCCCTTTTGCTTTGTCATTTCTGTATGAAGAGCTGAAAGTGCAAGTGAAGGTGCCAGAAACATTGACAGTCAGTATTCCTTCTGGAGAACCATAAACCATAAGGCCGTGGGAGGCAAGGTTGTGCGGGCTCCCAGCACTTTGCCCTCATGCAGGTGTGTGGCAAGGGTGGAAGGGGATGTTAGTAGGAAACTATAGCTGCTGGCAAATTTTAGATACTAAGAGCAGTTGTGAAAAGCATCTTTGTGGTTATTAACTCTGAGATGAGTGTAGGAAAATGTGTCTCTGAGAAAAACAGTTAAAAAACTTTTGTTCTCTTCATACAAAAATGCTTTTTTAAAAATCTAAATGTCTTCACAGGAGGCTGTGCTTTGTGCAGTACCCATTACCAACAAAAGTCTTTTTCATGGGCTGTGGAATCCAGGCAAACTTCATCAGCACATGTGTTTCTGTTTAATCATGTGAAAAGTGTCAAATGCATAGAGTACTTTGAAAAAAAGCATCTCAGATTGATTTCTTTATGGTGATCTGAAATGCAGATGGACAGAAGGCTTCTCCCATGTTCTGGTGGAAGTTCACACTTCTGCTTCCTACGCATCCTGTGCAAGGTTCCCATTCCAGCATTATGGATCTTAAGTTCCAAGAGCACCCCAGCCACTGAGCCAGCTCTTTTCTTTTTTACTTTGTAAGTAAGGCCTGTTACATAGAATGTCAGAGAATAAATGAGAAAATTCCCTCGTTTAACTTTGTGTCAGTTGAAGTAAGTGTGGGAATCATGTACTAGTTGCAGTTTTGTGTTTGTGTATGCTGGGGGAGGGAGAAAACCTAATTTAAGATGCTGTGAGCACAGGAAAAAGCTCAGAGTATTTAAATGGGCTTTTACTTAGCATTTCACTTTGTAGTACTATACTGACTGGTTGTCATTTCTGTCATTTAGAAAAGTGGATGCATAGATAACAAGTAATTTCTACAAATTTTGCTTCTAAAAACTTCAGAGTTCTAGAACTAAAATTTCCCTTCTTTGTTCTCCTTGCCTTGCTCTCCTATTCCAAATGAATGGGCCTCTGCATATAAGTAGAAGCTTTGTTCTGAGTTATTTTTCAGTCAGTGCTATGAATCTTAACTTCACACAGGTGCGTGCAGTAGTACAAAGGTCTCAAGTGTCTCGCTGGAAATAAGCCACTTCTTCTAATATATTTTTTATCAAACTATAAGTTGTTATGATTCACCCATTTAATGCTCCCTACTGCACAAGGCAAAGGCTCTAGTGCTAAAATCAATGTGAAATACAGTGAATATGAGCAAAAACTGGGTACTCTTTTTAAGCTGGACATTACCAAACGGGAAGTGTGTAGTGGAAAGACCAATTCAGACTTGCAAGAGTAGACAATATTTGCATTTAGACAAAAGACCTAGCCATTGCTGCTAATCATTCCTAATAGTGAAGTCATGTACCTGAAAATAACAATCAAAAGTTAGAGCAAGTGTTTTTGTATTAATGTGCATCATAGAAAGAAAAAAAATCTAATACATCGAAGTAAGAGGCTTGTATGTGTCTTTTCTGGGTCTTAGAAAATCTTGCACTTTCTGCTACAAGGGTATCTTCAAAACCTTACACATTCCACAGGCAAAGCAAAGTGTGCTGGGACACTGTGGGGCAGCAGGGTGCTTGAGGAGACGTGACTGGACTGTCGCGTAGCTTGCAAGGATCCTGCAGAAGAACGTTTCTCATCCTATCAAAACATAATAAAACGGGATGCGGATTACTGCCACGTTATGCTCATCACAGCTACTTCTTATTCTGAAACTGCAGGACTTGAAAATAGTTTGGAAAAAAAACCCAACACATCAGCAGAACTCAGTTTTTCCTGAGAGGAATCTAAGAAAGGAATAATTTGGGGGTGTAGTGTGTGTTTGTGTGTGTGTGTGCTGTAATAACCTAAAGGAAACTGTAAAAAAACCAAAGAAAAATGTAGTAAGAATAAGTTCAATCTCAACAAACCTCTGCTTCAGCTACGACTCATATCTAGGACTGGGGGTAAGCACCACAGCAATCTGCTGACATTGGCCCCCGTGCCCCAGGCTCTGCTGGTGTTGGTGTTCAAGCTGTCCCTGTAAAACCTGTGCAAAAGCTGAGACAGGGCATTCAGCTGACTCTGTGCAGTTTAATGAATCAGTAGCTGGCAACTGAGTTTTGATCCTGTTAGAACAAGTAAACTTGCAGAGAGGTTCGGTTTGTGAACTTCAATCATAACCTCATGACCAAAGATATATATTAAAAAAACCATGAGGAGTAGTTACGTTCATCTTTTACATTCCTAGAAAGTTGTATCCTGCCAATTTCAACTGTTTCATGGACAAATTTTATTTAATGTTAATATGCAGGTTTACTGACTTGCTGTGCAGTTTATGCTATGCATTTAGAAAGAGAAAGCAAACATAATTTTGTTCCAGAGTATGATATACTGCAGTATTTGGTTTCCTCCAGAAAAAGTAGATTCAGCATTCTACTGGAAAACCCTCATATGTAGATAGGATTCAGACACACTTCCTGAGATTGTGAAAATCTGTCATAAGTGTGAATATCACAATGTGGATTGTTGATGTTATTTCAGTTCCTGCTTATTTTAGCAGTAAACTGTTGAAAATTATTTTACACTTTTCTGCTTGTACATTCTGAGGAATTCAAGGGAAAAATACTCATGATCTACTGATGACTAAAAAATATGAAAATATTGATTATTTATAAATATGAATGTGCTTCAACAGGCATACATTGTTAAAATCTAAGCTACAGGTTCAGGACAGTGTTGTTTTTAAACATGAAGTAAGGTAGCAACAGGAATGCTGCAGGAAAAATTATTTTCTTTTATCATAAAAGATGTAGAAAAATGTTTCCCAATGCGTTTAGTAAAACTTGAGAATGATCCATATTGGTTATCTTTTGTTAGTTTTTAATTCTGTGTGTAGTAGAAACATTGCTATACTTTTTCTTAGGAGTGTAGTTTCCTCGAGTTGTGTTAAAA
>VZTE01004903.1:1370574-1398255 GCA_013397775.1 Eulacestoma nigropectus | reverse complement strand
AAGAACCAAACCAACCAACAAACACCAAACTCCAAACCGAACCTAACAAACAACAGCAACAACAACAAAACCAGTGCCTGCCCCCCCAAAAAACCTGAAGCAAAACCAAAAAAAAGCCCAAAACAAATGAACAAACAAAACCAAACCAAAAAACACATGAGGGAGCGGGTTATTAGGCTTCTCACAAATGGAGAAAAATGTGTTCCTTAATGGAATCAGAAGTTTTTCAGTCTCTCCTTTCCTGACATTGCTTGTTTGAGTTGATAGCTAATAGGAACTTCACACATTGTGGAGTTTAAATCTTCCAGTGCTTTGTAGGCTATTAAATAAATGTGATATATACCTTTGAGTGTGTAGAAGTACATTTGTTCACAAGTTTTGCTTATTAATTGATGTGCAGAATATTACTGTAATGATCTCTAGTAGGTAGAAATACAGGAGGGGATAAAAGGCTGCAGAGATGTACTGAAAGCTACTTGTTACAAAATGATGAGATGTCTTTATGTCTACTCATCTTCAGATATTTCATTTGGAATTCAAAGAAGAGCGAAAACTTTCACCTCTTTCCATCTGTCCAGGATGTGATGAAGCATTTTTTTTCATGTTTAACTTCCTTATGAAGACATGAATGTGTTGGGTATTTTGCAGGAGCTTCAGGATGGCATTGGGCAGCAACAAACTGTTGTCAAAACATTGAACGCAACTGGGGAAGAGATTATTGAGCAGTCATCAACAGCAGATGCCAAGGTGCTGAGGGAACAACTGGAAAGTTTGAATACCCGGTGGAAGGAGATCTGCAGACAGTTGGTAGAGAAAAGAAAGAGGTAGGTTAAAAGACGGTAAAAATATTGTGAAATTATTTTTTGTTATTTTAGATTTGATTCTGGCTTGAACTTTCAAAGGAACTCAACTTCTGGAGTTCTCAAATATATAAGGAATTATCAGTAATTATATTTTACATCCTATAACTTGTTCATACCCTATAATTTGTTCAGTTCTTTTCTGCCTACTCCTGTCAGTGACCACCATTCCCTTCCATACTCTGTATTTTTATATTTTAACTCCTAATGTTTAAAAACCCCAAACAAGCATACATAATTGCTCAATTTTGAAGTAGAACTGTCCATTTACAGGAATTACAATTGGTTTATAATATTTCTGTTTGATTGTATGTCATTAAAGCACATCTCTATAGTATCAATAATGCCTTATTACAGGTAATCCTAATCTAGTTCATCTATCAAAATGAATGCCATTAACATCTACATTTCATAGACTGGATAAAAAGAATGGATTTATCAATTTAGTATTGTTTATGATCACTTTTAGATCAATTTGTTTTTCTCATGCAGTCACAGAAAGCTAAAGTGTTTGAGTTAGAGATAATACAAAAATTATTTTATACTCTTAAAAACAGGATTTCCAATGTAAAAAAAAATATATTGCTGTTAAACTAGGTTTTATTAAAGAATATGTTCTTAACCTAGATGCTAGGCCTAACTGGATATGCCATTCTGCTTTAAAATACAGTAGAAATTACAGGTAGAGCTTTCTTCATGCGTGTTTTTTTAAACCCCAGAAAATTTCTTATAAAGGTACATTAATGAGTGCTTGAGATGTCCTAGAAGAACTGGTAGTGTGCAACAATTTTTTTAAATTCTTATACATTACAGACCATTTTCTATTCAGAGCCATGGGGGTGAAAAAGCTGTGAAAATGTTTGCTAGAGTCATAAGGGAGTGTCCTGAAAGGTTATTACTGACTCTAATCATGATTAAAGTTTCAGTCGTTGGAGCAGGCTGCCCAGGGAAGTGGTTCACCATGGAATCATTGAATGGTTAAGGTTGGAAGGAATCTTAAAGTTCATCAAGCTCCAACCCCTCTGCCATAGACAGTGAACCTTTTACTAGATGAGGTTTCTCAGAGCTCCGTCCAGCCTGGGTTTGGACAATTCCAGGGATGTGGACTCCACAATCTCACTGGACAGCTTGTATCAGTGCCTCACAATTCAGAAGCAAATAATTTCTTCTTAATATCTAATCTAAAACTTCTTTTATTTTAAGGCAATTCCCCCTTGTCCTATCACTACATGCCCTTGGGAAAAGTCCTTTTCCAGCCTTCCTGTAGTCTCACTTTAGGTACTGAAAGGTGCTATAAGGTTTCCCAGTGGCATTTAAAAGACATGTAGATGTGTTACTCAGGGACGTGGTTTAGTGATGGGAGTACTGGGTTAATGGTTGGACTCAATGATCCTAAAGGTCTTTTCCAACCTAAGTGATTCTGTGTTAAAAGAACGAGATGCAACAAGTAATCTACAGCTGTCAGAAGCTTCGGGGATGCTTTAAATAATTCTTTCTGCTGTATTTCCAGGTGTTGATGGTACTGTTACTGTTACACAAGGGAGTCCTTGGTCTTTATTTGTCACATTAAAAGCTGATTTTTTATACATTGGAAACCCATCTGTGTTTCCAAGCATTAACTTGTTATGTAAGTGCTAACACTTACAAAACAAAAACATATCATTTTAACAGCCCTGTAATCTGCTTCGGCAACACAGAAGAAAGAGATTGGTGGTTGAGCTTTGCCTGAGAATATGAAATATGTTCCTGTTCTGTTTAAGATTGTTGTTGTTCATCCCTTCATTTACCAGCAGAAATATCTAACTGAATGCTCTTTTGGCTCAATGCAGTGTTAGTAATACTACATGGAGTTTCTTGGCACATTTTAAGGGAGCCTAGGATTTGTTAAGTGGGAATAATCCAGTTATGTTCCCTAGATGAAGGTTCTTAAATAAACACTTGCACATGCATTCCTCCTTTTGGTCTGTTTGGTATGCTGACTGATTGGTTTGTTTTCCTCTGGAAAAACAGCTTGTGTAATTTTGAGGAAAATGATTGCAGAGACCTCAGTTAGTGAACTTCGCGTAAATAAATGCATTGCACCAGGAGGAATACAGATAGTGTTGTGTTAAACTCATACAAATGTTCCTGGTGTACTTTACTGAGACTTATATGCATCAAGATACTTCTATTCACCACCCAGTCTTCTTGACTGTCTCAGAGCCAGGGAATGCTTTTTGCTCCCAGGTCTTGGAAGCACATCCTACTCTAGCTTCTGCCACCACACATGTGGTGTTTTGTTTTGTTTTCTTTTCTTCATCTTTTTACTCTTCTAGGGTGGATTTTCAAAGGAAAGAAACCTAGTTGACAGGAAAAAGTGGTGTGTTCTCAGTACGTCTCAATTATTGATGAACCTGGACTTGAAAAGACCATAGGCTTATCAGCTGCACAGTCTTTATATAGCCATGGTGTCATGAGATTTGCATAACTCTTCTGCTTTGTCATCTATAAGTTTTTCATTATTTTTCCTAATTTGGTTTTGGGTACAGTCAGGTTCTCTCTTTTTAAGACTTGAAACCCATGTCATCCGAATGCTTTAATTTATCCTTAGGATCAAAGCCTGAGGTAAACAAAAGTTGAAGGAAGTGGCCTCTACTTGCAGTTCAGAAAAGCTGATATAGTAATGGCATTGCCCAATGCATGTGTTGGTACTATATCAAATTTATTTAAGTATCTCAGTAGAATATAAATTATAATAAATATGGGTCAAATGACATATTTTGAGTTCTCTTTTTCAGAATAACTTTCATAGGCTATTTAAAAAAAAAAACCACCTGCAAAGTCAGGATGCTTATATTCTGGCTCACAGATGTTTTAATAGTCCTTTTATATTTGTCTATATTTCCTGAAAATTAGATTTTCATAGTTAAAAGAATTTTATTATTATGGAGGGGTTTCTAAGATTTTTTTAAAGTCAATTTTGAGAATGAGAAAGTAGAAGCACATTTTAAAACCATATTGGAAGAAGGTGATGCTGAATGGAGAGCAGATTTGGTATAATGCATTTTCATACAATAAATTAAAGAAAAATAAAATAGTTATTAACATTTAGAACCTTCTGCAAATCAGAAGAGAAAACTTACTCAACTTTTAATAGGTTTCAAGTTTTACTCTTTGTAGTTAATACATTATGCTCTGCTTAAAAGTTGATTCTCAGTAGCTCAGAGGAGTAGTGATCAACTGAAATTTTGTTTTCTATTAAATTTTTTCGCTCAGCAGATCTCAAGATAAAGTGGCAAGAAAGTAGCAATTGAATGGATTCCAGAAATGAAATCTGTTAGTGATTTCAGATTCAAGTGTAATGTTGCTAAGCGTTATTTAACAAGAAAAATTTATACACTGTAAGTTCTGGTTTTGCTGTTTGCTTACCCAGATGAAAGTAATTGGTTTTAATAATCCTGCACAGTTTTATATGAGGCATTGAAATTTTCTGTGGGGCATTGACAGTCCATTCTAGACATATTTTTCAAGCTGAATTCAAGGATCAGTAGGGGCTGAGAGGAGGAGGGGAGCAGTTACAGGAGTAACAGAAAGCAATACAGATATTTTTAGAAGGTGCATGAATGTGAGAATTTAGTTGGAGACAGGAGGTGTATGGTGACATTTCCAAGAATGCCGATGACATTATGCCTCAGGTAGTCAAAGGCTGAGTTGATAGTGGCAACTCCAAAACTGAGCAGATGGGCAACAAGTGGCAGATGATCTTCATCAGAGACAAATGTGAGGCAAGGAGTATTTCAGACAAACAGACCATCCCATACTTGAATGATGCTGAGCTTGTTACAACTCCAGAAAGTGATCCTGACCTTATTGCAGACAGTGTTTGCTGGCACAAGATGGAGTGGCAGCAAAAAAAAACAAAAAAAAAAAAAAAGCTGTAACATTTTAGGCTGCATCAGTAAGGGTATTACAAACAAAAAAAATGCTGTTTTGCTGATATCAAACATTGTGGCGTGCTCATGTTGGTTACTGTGTGCAGATCTCTGCGCATGTCAAAGAGTATAAAGGGTACACAGAAAGTATTCATGGGAGGAGGCAGATAAAATGAGCCAAGGTTTGGAGTGGCTGCGCTGTGAGGAGAGACGAAGAAGGTGGGGATCGTCAGTGTGGAGAGAAATCTCAGGAGGGATATGACTGAGGTTTACAAAGTTGAACTGATGGGTAAACCAAATGCAGAATAAAATGTTATTGACCTAATTCCTCAGTACTAGAAGTAAAGACTACTTGCTGGAAATGTAAGAGATGGTAAAATGGATTTACAATTTACATTATGGTTTCTGAATGTCTGAGATGTGCTGGCCACAGAAGGTTATGGAGGAAAATATCATGACTCAGCCCTATAGAATTCTTAGCCTAATGGCTGTGGGTCCTGGGAGAGTATGAGGTGAATGGAGTAAAGAAACTGGCCGGTCTTCTGTGTTCCCCTTAACCACCATCTCCTGTTAGCAATGCTGGTGGCTCTCTGTTGGGCTTTTCTGAAACATTAGGGCATTTTTCATGTTCTGGTGCACTGATTATATTTTGGAGAGGGGAGGAGAGATTCTACAAAATTGCTTTGTCAGTTTTCCTGAGGTTGCACAGTTAAATGGTCTACTATTTATTTGTAGGAAAACATAATACTATCACTGCATTGATAAAGAACCTGTAAATTCAAAATATTTCCTGTAACCACCATGAACTCCATGGTTAGTTGACTTGAAAAGGGAAGATTTAAACAGGATATAATTCAAAGATTTTCACCATGCTAATCCAGTTTTCATAAATAATTTGGAATAAATATTTAACTACCTGAATAATAAGAACGTTAAACCAGATCAAAACTATGATATTCTGTAAGTAACTGAAACAGATCATAGGTTCACTAGATGCTAATATTAATCTCAGTGGCAGACTGGCAGTTTTAATGAATAAGAATTATTTGGACTGCAAAAGGTCAACTTAATTAAAAACAGACAAGAAAACAAACTAAATCTCAAAACAATTTGAGGAACTTATACTGCTCTTCAGTAAAAAGGAGCTGGTTTTCAGTTTTAAAAGGTCAAATGCTGATCCCAAACAAAGCACAGACTTAAAATTGACTTTGAATCTCCTTTCTTTGGTACTGAAGATCAAGAGGTTATGCTTGAGTTATGTTTGCGTAGGTTGTTATCTCCCACTTGCCTTTATCTAAGAGTTTCAAAGCTGTAGAAGTTTGAATTCAGTGTTTAAAGTTTCTGTATCTTGCAGTCTAATCCATCCAGCTAAGAATTAGATGAGAATGTAATTTTAGCACATCTAGTCATTTTATCTTACTGAAAACTTTGAAATAGACCAGGCAGTTGAATAAAGTGGGACGTGATTGAAAGTCTGATACACTGGTAGTTAGCAAATTGGGAATTTAATTGAATTTTTCTTAACATTTTGCTACAAAAGACATGTTTTGGAGAAGTTGGAGTTTGTACTCTAGTACAGTATTACTCTGAAATGGAGACTTTGGAGACCACAGGAAGCCACAAAGGCCCTTTGAATAGATTCTACTAAGCCCAGACAAAAGAGGGGAAATACAAAGTGTCTGCTTCTCCCTCTTCATACTCCAGCAATTGTTTTGAATACTGAATCTTCTAAACTGCACCAGCAGAAGTTTGCTCTGCCTTCTCATCCCCTGAGACACATCAGGCCATACCATGCTGTGTCTGCTCTGAGACATGTCTCTGGAACATCTGAGTTTTGGATGATTTAGGGATGTGGTGGCTTGCCATTAGGGCCACTGTGTGCAGCAAGCCCCAGGGCTGTGCCTGCAGCTTGGTGCTGCTATTTCAGGGCCCCATGGGCCAAGCGGGAATAGCCAAGGGAACATACATAGGAGGAGAAGCAACATCTCACATAGGAGCTTCATAAGGGGACAGCTCATAAATGAAGCTCTCGACAAACTTGTAACTGTAGTGCTGGTTGGTCTTTTTATTCTTCACCTTTGCTAAAAATCTCTCGTGTGATTTTTGAAAACAGATGCCCAGGAAATAGATTCCTTCAATGTTTCAGAAGTAATCAGTTTGGGTTTTTTTATTCTTCACGATCTGACATTTGTTAAAATTGGGTTCAGTTGAATGGAAGAGAATTTTTCATTATTTTAGCTGCAAATACATTTACAGTTTTAATGAGTTTGAACCTGCAGACTGCCTGTTCAGATGTCTACCCAAGCGAGTTTGAAGTAATTATGGAAAGAATGACAGAACAAAGGCTGTTTACCAGAATACTTCGAAGTACTTTTATGAATACAAAAATACAAATTTTCTATTCTAAATAAAAATTAATTGTTATAAAGTAAATATACTTTTTAGTGTTTTTCATACAATATCTTTACTTAGGTATTCTTTTTCTTCCATAACACACTAGCTGCCAGTGATTGTTTTCCTTTACTTGAACACTCAGTATATTGAAGGCTGTGATTAGCTTCATATTGTAATTTAAAAACTGGTTTAGGATGAAGAGATTTTATGACAGTTATGTCAATAAATATATTTTTTCTTTCCAGCACATAATTAGCTACATATTGAATTTTTCCGAATTTTCTTTTTTTTGACTGTTCAGATTACTTATAACAAATCACTAGAAAAGACTTACTGGCATAAATTTGTATTGTGTTTACAAGTAGTTTGGCTAAACTTCTTACTGTTTAATATTTACATCTAAATAAATTTTCTAAAGTTTATGTGCTATTTTAATTTTACTTATTTAAAGTTCCTTACCCTAATGAAGCATATTTGCCCATTCTTTAGAGAAAGAATGAATTTTTTTTTTTTTTTTTGGTAAATATTTTCTCCAAATTTCTGTTACCATTTTGGTGGCCTCTTATATTCTCAGTAGCAGCTACTGAACACATTAATCCCTAATCTTAGAAATACAATAAATACAGAATCAACAGCTGAATGTTAAAAAGTTAAAAGGCACCAAAATATTATTGGACTTACAGATGGGAATATCAGTCACAAGTGCAGATCTGTCCTATTCCTATGATTGTATATTTTATTTCTATAGTTGACACCTCCCAAATAAATCCAACATCACTCATGTGCAGTTACAAACTCTTAAACACCTGATGTGTTTCACTAACTACTCACGGGTTGCTACGGTACTGCTATCACATTGTTGACTATGGAGAAAATACTTGAGCTGCAATATACATTTCACATGGTTTCTCGACATGGCACATGAGCATACAAGCTTACTGATACAGGCCATGAATGTTCATGTAATAGTTAACAAATATAACTAAGGATTAATGATAGTTTGAAAAAAAAAAAAAATAAAAATCTTTCCAGGGTCTTTCGTTGTCTACCATAAGAATTTATTGATTCAGTTTAATAATGATAGGAAAACTAATTCCTGATCTATCAATTATCATATATACAAAATGTCATTAGGAAAAATAATTAATTTACTCCTTAGTATTAAAAACTAAATAGTATTAAAAACTAAATATTGATACATTTGCTTCCAAAAGTATAATGTATATAAGATTCCTATAAAAAGATGTGCATTCTGAATAGTCGACCAAGGGACCCTATGAATTTAGAAATACAAACAGAAATCTGCTATGTTTTACTATGGAAAATACTAAGTAACGTGCATAAGAATAGCAGTTGTAAAGAAGATAAAAAAGTTACATATGAAATTCTGTGCTTCTCTGCTATAGTTTGAGAATTTTCCATCAATCAAAATGGGTTATATTTCAGGGTTAATGAAATAAAACTTTTGCCAACAGAGAAGGAGCTTAAAAGCTTTTTGGGAACTTAGGTTGGTTTATAAGGATAAGGCAGTAGCATATATCAGCATGAACACCTCTGCTGGAGATGGATCTGCTTGGCTCCATAGGGCCAGCTGCTGGAATTATGTCCTATTCCTCAGCCACCTGCTCCTCCAGCAAGTTGTACTTCCAACTGCTTTCTCTTGCTCTGTCCATGTCTGAGTCAACTGGTGGCTCATGTTCCTTACTCCAGCTTGTTTACGCTTGGATTTGAAAGCACATACTCCCTAAATAATAACTAACTTAATTTTTCATTGCCACCATGAATTTAAACACCTAGAAATTACATGGGTCTGTTGTTCCAAAGGTAATTATGGTGATAGAAATCAGTTTGTTCAAAAGGTGTGATCAGTCATTGAGTTAAAAGTTTTAATTCGATTTAGCGGTTCAGCTAACAGAGAGCACTTAGTTCTAGTGTCTTGCATAATATGACACTTGTCTTGCAGGGTTTTATTTATAATAGAAGTAACGTTCTAGCAGGTCAAGATGAGATGGTAAAGTAAATTTTGAAGTGCACCTGCATGTCCTGTTAATTGCAACGAACCTTTTAATTCCTTTACTGCATGTTGTTCCTGATTAGAATAAAGAAATCTATGGAATACTTTTTTTTTCTCTGAAACCGTTCTGTGCATACATACATACATATATATATATATATAATATGTATATATGTGTGTATATACACATATGTATATATGTCTGTATGTTTATAAAATGTCTCTGAAAGAATTCCTGGAAAGTCTTAGGTTTAAAACATCCCTATCCTACTGACCAACATTTAAATTAGTCATCAAAGTGAAAAAATATTTCCTTCATGACTAGGAAAACTTTTAATGCTTTAAGAGTTGCAGCTCAATTCATAAGGGTGATAAAACTGACAGGGTACTTAGGATGAAAAAAGAATCTTGCCAATTGCTATCTTTTCTAGGAGACGAGAAATCTTTTTGATTTCTCATTCAAAATACTATGCAGCTCGATAATTTTGCTCTCGGGTGTATTGAGTTGAATGCTATGACTTTTCTGTGCCAGAATTAAGGTATTTAAACTTGGATCTTTCTCAGGGTTATCCTCAGGGTACCATCACATAATGCCTCCACTGAGCTATGCACTTGAAAAATGAGTAGCAGTGAGAGGAAACCAAAAAATGGAAGCTATTGCTGAGAGCTTGGGTTCTGGGGTACCTGGTTAGGTTGAGGGACAGAGGTTTTATTATGTAGTTTATGGTGTAACACTGGCTGACTGAGTCCCAGATTTCCATAAGTGGAGCACGGAGGGATACTGCCTCAGAAAGACTTGAACTTGTGCTTCTGCTTTCAGGATTACAGGAAGTCAGCTTTTCTTCGTTTTTTTAGTTGCAGTGCTATGGATCTCAGCACAGATTAACATCTGCCTCATTTTCACAGAAATAAATGTTTTGATTAGCTGGTTTTAGATGACCTATTTTGGCTTGAGAAGAGCATATGACCTCTTAAGTCATGAACATGAACACTTCTCAGTGAAAAGCAGTGTAATAAATGTGATGCTGTAAAGTTGATTCTTTTTTGCATGATCTGTACAACCAAAATGGGTAACTCTGTGTGTACCAGGAAGGTCCAGAATTTCTGTCTGCATAACAGTACTTCGTAAGAGATTCAAAGTTGTAATAAGTAGATATATTAGTACAAGAAATATTTCTATATCTAGGAGCATCAGGACTTTTTTGTTGATACTGGCCGCATTTCCAGAAATCCTGGGCAAATGGCAGCTCCTGGAAACAGTCTTGCAGGATTTCATTAGAAAAGATAAGACAAAACCAAGAAAGTAGGACTGTTAATTATTTTGCTGGTTTTGATGTTCATTTTTTCATGTATTTGTTTGTATAAATGTGATGTGTGTATATATGGGTATACCCATATTTTATATGTAAGTGTAAATAGTTTTGGAGGATTTTATTGTTTTCACAGTAAATATATCTCTTACTTTTTCCTCTAAAGAACAATTTGACACCAATGGCTTATGTTTGTTTAATCTGTAGGCAAATACTGCAGAGTAACTTGTTTATGAGCTTTAAAAAAAAAAAAAAAAAAAGAGCAGTATTGGGCTCATATGTCTAGTAAATATTAAGATATACTGTTTTAAGAACAAAAAACAAATAAATCTGTTGATTTAGAAACCATTTTAGATCTAAAACAGGAACTTGATCTTGAACTGTGTTGAGATCCTATTCAGAGCAGCACAAATTTGCCAAACATTTCAGTTCATATATAAATTAGAACCAGCGTTTTTGTGCTCCAAGTGTAGTTATGAATACTTTCATGCTTTGAAAATACACTTTGTCTTTGGTAAAGGAGCCTGAGGGGAGATCTTATTACTCTCTACAACTCTCTCAAGGAAGTTTGTAGTGAGGTGGAGGTTGGTTCTTTTCCCCTAGAAACAAAGGATAGGACAACAGAGAATGGCATCAAGTTGGGCCAAGGGAGGTTTAGGTTGAATAGTGTTACAAACTACTCCTGAAGGTGGGGTAACTGAGATTCTTGTTGGTAATAGATCCCTTGGGGCAGATTAGATTGAAATGACACTGAATGATCAGTTTTCTGTGTGTTTATTTTAGAACAGTTTGATGGCACTGGGAAGGAGGTTTGTAACCATTTTGGTTATTATCTATAGAAACAAAACAATATAAAAGTATAAAGATATCACTTAAGAAAATGTGTAAGGAAAAGTAAGAAAAAGAAAGGATAAGAGTAGATGGTGGAGAGGAAAGAAAGAAATACCCATCAGTGGATCAGGTGACAAGACTTGATTGTTGCGATTTTGATGTCCATTGGTGAAAGTGATGGTCTCAGTCTTGATCCATCGGGGGTGGGGGAATCCTGCATAATGTAAAGTTCAATGGGCTAATATATGTTCAGGTTGAGGTGGGAATGCTCAGGTGCCTCCCATGGGGAGGGGGCGGTTAAATACTCTCTGCTGCAACACTGTTGATCATGCACGCTCCTCTGGTGGAAAGCTCCAGAAATGAGTCTTGAAATGAGGAGAAATGAGGGCACTTTGGGTATTTTTGATGGTTTATGACACCTTCCCACATGGAAGCTGGACAGCTGCCCATCATACCAGTGTAGTTGGGCCAGTTATGTCCCATAAGAAGGGATGAATATCATCAGGCCTTTATGTGAGTGTGAATGTCCCGATTCTACATGAGCCAGTTGTGTATGGAAGGAAATTGGCATGATGAAAACATTATCCCACCTTGCAGGATCTGCTTTTTATTGTTTAATTTTGATAAGTATTTAATCTTTCATATTTCCATACAGGTAATACTCAGTATGTGAATAAGTTTGATGTATAGATTACAAATATTTTATACAAAACATGTTTTTTCTCCTTTAGAAAGGCCCGCTCAAAATGTTAATCCCAAAGGTTTGCATTCTTCCCATGCTCTTCCCTACTGCTCTTGAAATTTTTTGCCTGCATCTCTTGATAACCAGAAGCTTTTGCACAAAAGTTCACATCTCAGTATATTTATTTAGTCATAGTGAAAATTAGCAGATTAGTTGTAGATGGAGACGATTGGAGAGTAGACATCTAAATTAGGTGTCATGAATCCCATCTTATTCCTTCCTATCGACTGCGAACCTTACCTACTTTTTGTGAATCTTAACACAAACTATGTGGCACAGTTACTGAAATATCTCTTTTGCTTAGTGTGTCCAAATGAGTCTGTGTCACTTTTTACAGGTTCAGTTTGGTAACACTTGCTGCTAGGATTCTTAGTTGTTGACACTGAGTTTCCCTGCTGTTAGTTCAAACAGAATTCTGGTCTGAATAATTAACTGCTTTATTTCTGATGTGCTTGTTTGCTACCTGCCATGTGTAATTTGGAAACTGCATTTAGTGGTGGTATAAATTACACCTTGAGCTTTACTTTTAAAATACATTTAATGCCATGTTAAAAGGTTGTTGATGTTTGATAATTTTGATACAAAGAAATCTGTGGCCCACTTATGAAAATAATTAGTATAAATTCTAAGAATTAGTTATCCCTCATCCTTCAGTATGGATAAGCACTTTAATATAAAAATAAATTTATATAAACAGTAATTTAACATTTTTATCACAGGATAGAGGAAGAAAAGAATATTTTATCAGAATTTCAAGAGGATTTAAACAAGTTGATTTTATGGTTAGAGGAAGCAGACAGCGTTATTCGTATTCCCCTTGAACAAGGGAATGAAGACCAGCTGAGAGACTGCCTGAGCAAAGTAAAGGTATTGTAAGCTCTATTTTTAATGTTTCTTTATCAATTCTACGTTGAAGAAAATTAAAAGCTGTTTTCCAAAATGGTTTCTGACATCAAACACAGCATTCATATAACTTTTTTAGATAAATCAAAGCAGGGAATTTCAAAACCCAGGTACAAATGCATACTGATCTTACTAAAACTAGAAAAGTAATGGAAAATGTACTAAAAGAAAAATATCTTGAAACTAGGAAATTAATTGTTATCTTTTTCATCCTCATTTCTTAACTGAGAACATGACTGGTTAATATGTATAGCATTTCTCTATAGGTGTCTTGTTAACATTTTATAACTTCTCACTTATTAAATGGTATTCATTATTTCACAAGAATATCCAGAACTGCATGCATAATTATAAATGTCAACTCATTAACATATCGCTGCAACATTTCTAGACTAAACATCTAGGTGACTTATTTTTAAGAATACTTAAAAAAAAAACCCATCAGAATATTATATGTTTGTTTTTAAAGGCTGGAATATTTTCAGGAATATGTTAGATTTTGATACTGCTAATAAAGATATTCAACAGAAGTTTCTCTTTTTAGTTTTTTGAAGTGTGCTCAGTAGTATTTTTAATGACTTGTACAATAATAAATTAAACTGTAATTGGAAAACGCATATTACTTACAGAATATATGCCTAAAGGTTTTCCTTTCGTCCCTTGAGGATAAAGACCTGGCTATCCTTTATGGAAATCCAAGTTGAACAAATTGAGCAAGTGATGAATAGAGCATTAAAGAATCTGAAGAAAACTTGTTAGTTTGTTCTATCCTTCTCACAACAAAATATGAAAAAAAAACCCCAAACCCTAAAGGATTATTTGGTAAAGATCTATATTCAAGTTTCTTTTTAAATAAAAATAGGATAAATATAATTTGAGGAAATGGAGACTCAACCATGTGGTGAGTTTGTCCCTCTGTTTAGCATAAGATGCCATTGAGTTGGTCAGGGAATCTGTGAGGCTCTGTTGTTAAAGATAGCAGATCCAAGGCAGAGAAATTCTTTTAAGGGGTGTTAGATGCATCTTACAATTTGCAGAAATGATTAAGGGTTTAAAGACTAAATAGATTGTCTAGAACCAGGAAGGCTCCACTCTTCACGCATACACAAATATTTCCTATATAGTATTCCCAAGGGATATATAATCCAAAATTAAAGGTGTTAGCATCTCTTATTTGTATCTTGTTTTTACAGTCCACCTCCTTTTGGAGCTGCACAAAAGGGAATACATCCTAATGGAGCAAATAATAATGCATTGCCTTGCAGCATGGCTCATTTCATACTTACCTGATTTTGTTAATAATAAAGAACAAACAAACAAGGAATAAAACCCACAAGAATAAAACCCTTGAAGAACTTTGTCCTTTAGCGACATTAGCCTTGCTTGATATATTAAGTCACTTCGACAATATAAGTTTTCAGTAACACTGTACATGGTGGAGAAGTGGTACATTTTGATGCTGCCTTGCACTTCTTTTTGGCTTTCCTTTTTTTTTTTTTTCTTTTTTTTTTAATGAACATACATGAACAGTCTTAATTAAGAGGTTAAACTGGAGTGGAGGACTTTTCACCACATACCATCTGGATGACTGTTCATAGCCTGGAACATATTAAAACACTTCTCCAAAATGCTTGCTCCATACCATATTACAAGGTTATTAAAATTGATATACGTGAAGTATTGAGTGTCCAGGGCTGGAATTTGTAATGTAATAGTGATTAATAACCTGAGAAACCCTGTATTTTGTCATGTAAAACTCTCTTTCGACTTGATTTACCTGTACAGTCTCTTTTGGGTTTTTTTTTTCAGCCTTCTACATTCAGAAAGCAACAGTTATTTTGTCTTGAATTGAGTTTATTCCTTTGGCTGATACACGAATCAATAAGGGTCAAGATAAGAGAGCTGAAAATTCTACCACAGTTCATCTTAACTGCTGTATTTGTCTGTTCCAGTTACGAGTTGGAGAGCTGCCGCCCCACAAGGGAATACTGAAACGATTAAATGAAACTGGAGGAATAGCACTTGGAAGTGCATCACTGAACCCAGACAAAAAACATAAGCTTGAAAGTACACTGAAGGAGGCTAACCATCGTTTGTTAAAGGTTAGACATATTACTGATATAACTGCGGTATAAAATTTTAATCTGCAGTGAATGTTTGCATTATATATTTTCTGGTATGTATAATTTTTCTCTGTATGAAGAGACATTTGTGTGCATAATGAACCTGAGGAAGAAAAATGGGTACAATACACTGCTGTGAGAAACAGTGATAGCAAACCAAGACCATTAGTGACTGGAGTGATGATGTTGCATTCAAATATATTCCCTAAATTACAGTTCTTCTGTTTAAGGGTGTAATGCAGAGCATCATTCTTGCAGCCTGGCTCTTTTGCTGGTACAGCAAATATACCAGGCTTTGTGATCAGGTGTGTGAGAGGCAAATGTTTGATTTTCTTTATAGAATCACTTCCCAATTCTCTCCTGTTCTCAACCCCAAGGTGGACACTGCAACCACTGTTTCACCTTCCACCACACTTCTTCCAAATTGAGCATTCACTTCTGGTATTTGTGTAGCAAAGTACCACATATTTTGATTTCTGGGATCTCCATACTGATGAAAAGAAGTGGGGGAGGATTTTGTTCTATTTTATTGCTGGAGTAGCATATTTTTGTGTTGAAAACGGGTGAAAATGAGTAGCAAATATGGTAAAGAGAGGTAGATAATTTGAGTATTTTCATGGTAGAAGTGATAGAAAGCATTGTCCAGAGTATCACCACCCGAGGTATGGATTAGCCTGGTTGAAAACAATCAAGGTGGAATCAGCTGAAGGATTTCTATTGAGACTGACTGCGAAGTCAGAGTTGGGGACATTAACCTGTGGTATCTGTTTGTTAAAATTACCAGGATGCTGGGGGAAAAAGGAAGAATGATTCATTGTATTTAGCTCTGGGGGGGGGAGGGGGGGGGGGTGGAAAGTGAGAAAGTAATCGTCCGAGTACCTTACTGAAAAGACAAGGTAGAGTTTCTGGTCAAGAATACTACATCCTGGTTTGTTTTTTTTTTTACCATTTCCATAAACACAGTTGAATTTCAAGCACAGACCTGAGAAATAAAAATGAACTTGATGTGGTACTCTTACTAGTTTCTTCCTAGCAGGAGCAGTCTGGCAAAGTTCAGAATATTAGCTAATGACTCAGGCAAAAGTGGATAATAAATATTGATCACATTCACAAACTCGAGGTTGGACACATAAATCATTATTTCAGTGGTTAGGCAGAAGTATCTTTTCCTCTACAAATGGGCTTCTGAAATCAATGTATATAGAAAAATTCAGAACACTTCAAGATCAAAATAGGGTATTTACTGGCTGAAGGAAGTATGTACATAGCTGAATTCAGGGGCCGTGTTAATACCTAAGCTGTGATTTTAAAAAGACAGCATAACTTTCAGGAAAAAAACTTTCTTTTTAGTCATATTACACAAATATATTTTAAGAAAATCTGCAATTTGTCACTGAATGTAGCATTTCACTGATTAGTCATATACCTAAAAACTTGGAATTTTAGTTTTCTGCTGGTTGATGCAAAAGTGTTTCAGGTCTCTCGTCACAGCCAGAGCAACCATGAATGTTGGTGAAAGTACTTAGGTTTGGGTGAAATATGGAAGACAAAACTACTGTTTAATGAATCATTACATTTACTGAATATTTAGAATTTTATGTCTCCTAGATCTAATGTGTCTGGCAAGATAATTATTCTTGGAATTTATTACTTGAAAAATTTCATTTATTACTAAAAGAGACTAAACCAAGAAAATTAATCTTCTATTTGAGATCATTACTTAACCACATCATTTTTATTTCTGTTATCTACCCATGGAGATGTATAAAACTGAGTTCTCATTGTCCCTTGATCTCTCAGTGTAAAGAATCTGAAAAATGCAGTGGTTTGGTTTTTTTTGTGGGTTTTTTGTCTGCTTTTTAAAATGAACAGAAATTGAGTTTGAAAATTACAATACTGATATCCATACATCTCTGAAGGTGCTCTCTTTCTCAGATTTTCTGTTTTCTCTGTGATCTTGACAGATGTAGAAAACAAAACAAAACAAAAACAAGCTTATTTCGGGGTTCTGTAAGATTTTTCCTAATGATACTGAAGGGAAAAATAGTTATTTTTTCATTTGCAAATTTTTGGTGTTACTCATGATTTCTGTAGGAATCCTCAATTGTTTGTTTCACTTTCTGCCCTGAAAATCTAGGATATGAATTAAAACTAGAAATCATGGAAAGAAACTCTGCAAGCTTGACAGAGGAACGTAATGTTCTCTTCATTCAGCTGTAGACACGTAAGAACTGGAAAAACCCACAGATATTTACTGTGAGCCAAAGCTCACAGATGGGCACTTTTATATCAGGCAAACATCTTAGGTCACCTGAGGATGATTCTGTCGTCAGTTGTTTGGATGAGGATGTATTTTTTGTGTTCCTCAAAGCACAGTAGACAAACATCATCACACAGAGATTTCTCTGTGTTTTTTCTGTCTCTCCACCCCTTCTTAAGAGTGTATGCTTTAATCATTTGTTTCAAACTGTATGTTTTGTTTTCTGGCATCTCTTCTAGAAATAAACATGTAACAACTTACTATATATGAATATCTCATTTTGCAGGATGATACTATTTTCAAGATATGAAACATACATGACAGTTACATAAGTAAGGTTAGGTAGGTCCTTATCTGGTGTACGCTAGAGCAGTTCTGCTTACTTCAGAGAAGCTGGGACAATTTACACCAGCTGAGAATGTAGCCAAATATCTCCTAAAGTTATCACAAATTTTTGTTTTGCCTTGATCTGCCAAGCAGGGGAATAGGGGATAACACCTGTGAGTCTTAACCTTCAAGATGACATATTTGAAATAAGCCATGTTCAAACCTTCTTTACAGTCACAGAAGCTGTTGCCCTACAGCAATGGAAATAAGCTAGAAAAGAAATTCAGTATGAAAGGAATTTCAGCCACATAAAAGTATCTTTTTAGCTTTTACTTCAGAATTGTCTTTGCTTTTGGGTGTTTATATCACTTGCTGATGACCTTGAGAGTAGATACACGAGGAGTTTTTCTTCCTTTGGATAGTAATAATTTTAAAATGACATTTCTTTAGACAACTTTATTAAATAGTAATTCTAATAGGCTGTTACCTAACACAGTATAGTTTAAGCAGAGAATGAAGATTAAAGCCCACATTTGAAAGGCATGACTTTTAAATTCTCTCCTGGTTTTACTTATTGTACCCTCTCCAAAGCCAGTATTTCTTGTAAAAATGAAAATAGCACTATCTTTCTGAAGTCTTAATATTATGAAAAATGAAGTATTTTATGACCATTTTTATGCTTTCACATAAAGAATTTTTCATTTATTTTGAGAGCTTAAAGTATCTTCTGCTGTGATAGCCAAGCAAGGTAACCACCTAGTGCTTCAAAGCATACAGAAGAGTACTAGGCACTGGAGTTTGTGATGAATTCAGTTCTTGTCATATACCACCTGCCATGGCATGTAACAGATCTGTAATGGGTTTCTTACCTTTTACTGTGCAGTAAATGGATTGATAGATTAGGTCTGAGACCAGTGAACCATGGAATCAGAGGTTTGCTGGAAGGAGTTTATTACTCTTTAATATTACTCTTGGTCTGGTGTCAGCCAAGAGCGATGAGCTAAATTACCTGAAAGTAAGCTGGATGCCAAAATCAGCATTCTCCTCATTTATCCACCTTAGTCTTCACAACATCTACTGTATGTATTATGAAGGTTATTATAAGTGCCTGATGGAGACATTTTGTTTTGCTGCCTTTTAATTTGTCTACTAGTATTAGTTCTAATTACTAGACACTGAAGAGACTATTTCACTGTTTATTGCCACAGCAAATCAATTTGTTGTGCTATGTGGACAAGATAAAAATTAGAGTGGAGTGACATGGCTATAATTTGTGAACATTTTCTGTACCACCAGAACAGGCACAGGTTGTCTTAGCTTGGTTGATCAAGTGTAGAGAAAAACAGATGGGCCCAAAAGTGCAGAAACACAAAGTCACAACAAGGTTATAGTTCATGTATTGTAACTTGCCTTGAGTAGAAATTATTCATAGATTACCTGCAATGACATAAAATTTGCAGCATGTCAGTGCAACTTAATTCGAGCTCACAGTTGGAACTACTGCAATTGCTACTGTTGTTATTTGTGGTATGGAGGGGAAAATATGTTAGAAAATGAATGCTACATTTTGATTTCTGTTCTTTCAATTTGAAGTAAGAATAGTATAACTGGCATTTTGGGAATCAGGAGGTTGACATTTTCCTGAATTTACTTTCATTTAATGAGAGACCTGAATCCATTAAATATAATAAAGTCTTTTGTTATGCTGAATTACCTGTGACAGTTTGTCATAGATGGCTAATTAGGTGTAGTCCACATTCATGTTATCATCAGCTATACTCACAAATGACCTCACATATAGCAAAATGAAGTTTGATATAAATGTTCATTGGACAAACATGAGAATGTCACAAGCTCTAAGAAAGTATATACAGGCTTAATTCTTTTTAATTTGCATGTTGCTAGCAGCTAGTATTAATTAAAATTTTAAAACCTAAGCAAAGAAAAATACTTATGAAATACAGTCAAGTCATGTAGGGGTAAAAGACTGTATAAGCCAATCAGCCCATAAAATCATGATTAAATACATGTATGTGTGTATATACAATATATATAATACTATCTTACCGGCCATCTTAGAATTCCTTTTTATTCTTGTTTGCCATACAAATCCAGAATATATTAATCAGCTATTTAAGAAGCTATGCCAAGTACTTTGAATGTAAGACGAACTAATTGTCAATACATATGTGGAGACAGCTGCATTAAAGTAATATTGATGTAGCTGAAGTACCAGATATCAAATAAATCACTTCAGGCAAATCCTTACACATTTTTTTACAACAATGTTCTATGCATCTGAGAGAGATTTCACTTGTAATGAACAATGCTCAGATAATACTGCACACCAATCAATTACAATGGTTTGGGCTTTTTAAAACTTCAATTCCAAGACAGACACTGCCATTGTCTGTCAGGTGTTTCATCCATCTCTATTAAGGAAGACCATAGGGACCTAAAAATCAATGTTTTACTCTTTGCTGTTTACAAGATAAAGATTATATTTTAATTATATAGACCTGTCTGTATAGCAACATGCCGATGTAATTAAAATTCCCACAAATGCAGTAGTCTGAAATAAAGTTAAACTTTTCTTCAACCCTGGATGTATGGACAGACTGGAGAATGCGAGGCTGGAAAGCAGCACCGTGGAAAGGAGCCTGGAGGTCCTGGTTGATGGAAAGTTGAATCTGAGCCAGCAGTGCCCCGGCAGCCAGGAGGGCCAAGCGTGTCCTGGAGGGGCATCAGGCACAGCATCGCCAGACGGGCAAGGGAGGGATTGTCCCACTCTGCTCTGCACTGGGGCGGCCTCACATCAAGTGCTGGGGGCGATTTTGGGCACCACAATATAAATAAAGACATTCAGCAGTCCAAAGGAGAGCAACAAAGATGGTGAAGGGTCTGGAGGATGGTGAAGCCGTGTGAGGAGCAGCTGAGGTCACTTGGTCTCTTCAGCCTGGAGAAGAGGTGACTGAGGGGAGACCTCACTCCCATTACAGCTTCCTCATGAAACCTGATGATGTCCTGTTGATCCTTTTCTTTGGGTCTTCTCAGTGGTGAGGGTCCCACAAAACAGTGTTCAGTGGATTAATATGTGTTCAAGCCAGGTGGGAATGCCCAGGTGCCTCCCTTGGCGAGAAGTCTGACACAGTCTCTTGCAACAGACTCTGGATCTGTTGCATCACTTTGGATCAGATGACTATCTTGTGCAAGGCCTCAGGAATGAGAATGGGGGACACTTCGGGGGTCTTTGATGGTTTATGACACCTCCTCAGCTGCCTCTCACGAGAATGTTCTGTGGATGTGGCCTTCCTGGGGTGGGAGGTTTTACCATTGAGCCAGTTTGTGTAAGGGAAGATGGATGTTCACTCCTGTCACACACCCAGAAACTCTCCTCCTCCTGCCCTGAACCCAGCCAGAGCTGATTCTCAGCACAAGTGATGAGTTTGGCTTTCTTTGTGGATACATTTTTCTCCCCCAAGCCTTGTTTACTTCTCCCTAGACCTGAGATAGTTGGACAATAGTATCACCTTTATCTTACCTCAAGTTCCCATCAGGTGGTGTAGCTCACAGTCCAGTTCCCATCAGGAAGCACATTTGTGGGGGGAGTGGGCTTTGGTGGTCACAGTTTCTTTGTACACTTTTACCATAATGGGCAAAGTCTTAAGTTTACTTCAGGGCCTCATAGAACTGTATGTAGCCTGAGGGATATATATGGTACTTTCTGCTGTAAACCAGGGAAAGGACGTTTACGGCATTATGCATTTATTTTAGAATAATTTTCCTGTCAGAATATCCTTCATTAAGAATTACTGGAAGAACTATACTCTAAAGCCTTTGTGACTGCTTTTGGATTTCAGGAACCGAGTAAGAAAAAAAGATAAAGAAAAGAAATTCCTGGACTAGATTACTTAGCAGAGATTTAAGGTGGAGGGTCTTGTGCTCAAACATGTCCTTGACAAAGGAGAGTTGCTGAGATAGTGGAGAGCAGAATGAATGACAATTAGTTACAAGTATTAGTATAAAAATACAGATATGCAGAAGACGGTGATGTACATGATCGTATTACCATGGAAGAAAACCAAAGCAAACCTTTGGGGTGGAGGAATAAGTTTGTTTGCTTTTTCACAAGCTAGACAGCTAGATGAAGCAGAAAATTGTTTGGGGCATTGTTTTTCCAGACTGCTTTAGTTTTCTGCGTTGATGAGGAAGAAGAAGAGATTTTTTTAATAAAAATGAAAGTTGAAAATATGAAATATATTCCATTAAGAAGTTGTTGAAAAAAAAAAGACCAAATAAACACTTGCCAAGGTCAGGTCCTGGGAGCCTTGCAAAGAAACGTGAAATGCTAGATACAAAGCAAAATCAAATTCTTCTATATTTAGCAAATAAAATGTTCTATACATATTTTTAGTAGCCTGCTTTAATCTTCCTCTAATAATACAGTCTTTACTCCAACTTTTTCAGAGACACTATGGCTTATAAATATTCATGAGTTTAAAGGAATTACATAGATTTTGTTTTAAAGTCAATATTGAGTTTGCTAATGCAAATGGCTCAGTTAATTAACTAAATGGCATCCTAAACTGAACTTATATGAAACTCTTTTGTACACTGATTGTTTTTCATGAAGAAATGATGCATATAAATTAACTTTTCCCTCTTCCATTTTAAATCGTTCTTTTGTACATGCTCTAGGAATGGTGATTTTGAGCAGATAAAACTTTCTGAACAGTGGCTGTAAGAATTGCTGTTTTATGTAGTCGTCTTACAAGTGCTATGGAAGTGTCAGTTATGATTTATCAATGTCTGGATTGAAGTTTGCATTTAATAATTGTTATGACTTCAGTTATTTCTTTATTATCCAAGTCTTCACTAGGATGACATCAAACCTGCTTTCAGTCCAGCTGTGCTCTGGGCTGATTGCTGTGTAGTCAGTCGCTGTCTCTTTGTTTCCTAATATTTGCATGTTTTCAGAAATGGGATGGTAAAGAAGAAGCTGCTGCTTGATTTACACTTAGTAAGCGAAGAAATTCATACAGAAATCTTCCTCAATTCTTCATACAGAATACTTTATTTTTCTCTATGCAAACCTGATTTTTTTTAAACCTGACACTATCAGTTATCTTATATTTGAAGCCCATTTTCATGAAGCGCTTTGTATATCCAAGTGACCCTCCCAAAGGGAGCATATAAAAATAACATTGTTGACAGTCTTCACAGATATCCCACAACATTCTTTTGCTCATATTTATTGCAGCTTATCTTGTTATGCATATCAAGATAGCTAAATTTTAATCCACTCTCAGATTCCTCAAAATAAGATCCTGTATAAGTGCTGTCCTATTAGAGTTTGGTGAGGCAGATAGCAAGAGAAAGGGGTACTTTAGTATTGCAGGAAAAAACTGACATATTTTCACTGCTGTTAAAATGTTGGAATTTGAGATTTCTTTGCTCTCCATTTACCACTAAGAAAATTCTTCATATTTTTTTTTTTTTTTAAATTACATGTTGGAGAGATGCATGTCCTCTTCTATATTCTCAAACAGCTGGGTAATAATTGCATTATTTTCTCTTTGGTCATTTCAGGTAAACAGGGAAAGAGGTTGACTTGTGAGAGAGAAGTGTTTTTTGAAATCAGGCATCATTCACTTGAAATATAATATGTATAAGTCATTTCAGTGGCTTTTCTTACTTTTATTAATGGTGATGCCTTACTACTAATATAACTCATCAAGTTAATTCATTTGCAATAACATTTCTGACTTCTGCAAAACTGTTCCCCGATATTTGATCTTTCTTACTTACTGTCTCTACCTAATTAGTTTCAACTTTTTCATTTTGAGCATTTTTCCTGAGCTAAAAGATTGACCTGTAACTCCACAACCATTATTTTAATTGATACTGCTTTAATTCAATCTACTTTCTAGATATTCATAAGAATTAAACAGAATGGGTAAACAGAATATGATTTTATATCAGGTGACATACTTTATAAAAATCCTTCCTCCCTTTACACCTGTTATCATAAGAATAACTGATAACTCCTTTCACTGATACTCCTTTCCATCTGCAGAGCTTTAATTCTTCCCATAGTGCATGCACACACCTGTGTGCAGACTGAAAAATAACTATCTAAAGCTAAAGTGAGAAACAGCAGTGGAAAACTGGAGCAAGGGTAATGATCAAGGAGATCTAAACTGCCAGGATAAGCATGTGTAAGGTCTTGCACCAAAATAATCAGGTTGGGGTAGGGATAGAATCAACATAGTACTGTGTTGTTTAGGCTACTTGTGGGGGAAGATCATGCAAGACATCAGGTTCAGATGGAACAGAAGCAAGCAATGCAAGTCATTTTAGAATTCATAAGGAGAAGAAATTAAAATACTTAGATGAAGACCTAGGTTTTGAAAGTATGCAATTCAAATTTTGGACATTCTCATGTTTTGAGAGATGTTACCTTTTTTATGCTGGCAGTTTTTTGTGGATTTCTTTTTGTGTGTGTTTTAACGAAAAGAGCGAAATTTAGAATAAATAAAATTTAATATCTGGAAAATGGTCTGCTAGTTTCAGGTTAGAATAAAATTTAATATTGTGAAGACCAGTGTCAGTTGGTAAAATTAAGCTTTTCTGCTGTTTCGCCATTTAGAGCTTAAATCTTTTCCATTATTCTGTCACTAAGTTTCCAATTAATCTTACTTAATTAGCACTTGAACTAAAGTACAAAATTTTAGATGTATCACATGCTTTGAGATTAATGTTTTGACACATAACATTGAAATTATATAGTCCTTTGATGTTGAATTCAGATTTGTTTTCTTTGAAAGAATAATCCATGCTTTTGGTGTTTCCACTTGCAAATTTATTTTGCATCTTTGGTTGCAAACCAAGGTGTGTTGTTCATGTTGATCTGTTGGGAAATAAGGCAAAGTTGAAAATATTTAATTTGTACTGAAAAGGATAACCCAGATGTGTAGAAAGATGTTCCAACTAAAGTTATCTTTTATTCAATTCCTTTTTTTTTTATTTGCACTCTGTCTTCCTTGCCAGCCTGTAACAATGCTTCATCAGGCCTGTGTTCAGTCCTAGGCAGATCCTGGGGAAAGCATTTCATGTTTGCCCTGTTTTCACTCTGCTGCAGGTGTTGCCTTAGGGCCACTGTTCTTATTGGTTGTCCCTCTTAGAAAAGAACATCAGCCATCCTCTGATAAAATGTAGCAGTCTTTCTTAAATAGGAGGGAAAAAGATAAGATACCAAAGGGGATGAAAGTAAGTAAACACTGAATAGTTACCCCAAGACAACAAGTGAATAAAAGGAGGATGGGGCCCAAAGCAAAAATGCAGAAGAGAGTCTTGAAGTGGGACACTAGCTGCTGCTCATTCATCCCTGGAGGCATCCAAGAACTTGTAGGAACTCATTCAGAGAGCCCAGAAACAGCAGGGCAGTGGGATTGTTGTAGCTCCCACCAGCATTGGAATCCCACCCCAGGGGTGCAACTCCTGGAGCTGTGAATAACAAGGTGGAAGGACTGTGAGTGAAACAGTAGGGAGGATCCTGGAGGGCCCCATCTCCACGTGTACTCCTCTGCCGCAGAAAGGGCATAAATCTGAGCAGCCAGTCATCACGTCCATGTGCATTACTCCATGGAGGTTTTCCAATTTATGCTTCTGGTGAGCTGCAGAATAAGCTCAGGAAACAAGCTGTCCCCCAGGAGACAGTCTGCAACAGTACCTTGGCTTGATAGGGAGACTTGTAATTACCTTAAACTCATCAGATTCTAATTTGATTAGCCAGCTTGACGGCTTGATGCCAGAGCTTACAAAGAAAACCCAAACCACAATGAGCTAGCAAATGAAATCCCTGATAACCAGAATCTAAGGCTCTGATTCCCACACAATGGCATGTGACACATTACTTGGATTTTACAAGGAATTGCCTTGTTAAATGCTTATCTGTAGCCCTAACCTGAGTTGGTGAAAGTTCTTTATTTACTTACTGTTGTTCTTTTTATCTCTGTGGTAAAATTAGATGACATTAAATTTCCATATATAATTAACTGATTCATATTTACATCGATTTTTCTATTTTTATATTAAAAATATTATGATCCTATAGTTGTGCTATGATTTTAGACCAGGAGACAATGTGTAAGAAGAAACTGCATTTACTTAAATTACAGTTTGCCTCTCATTATAGGTGGGATAAATAAATGTTTTGAAAACAGTGGTTGAAATACAGTCCGTCACCAAAACTTAATCATTCATCTTCTGCTGTTCTGGATTGAATATTGGCTATTTCCCCCTTTCTCTTCCCCTCCCCAAAACCTCTACAAATTTTTCTTTCTCTTACCTGTGATACACCCAAAATACTTGATTATTTTTTATTGGGAGTACATTAATTTGAATTTCAGATCTTCAGAAGTCAGTTTGGATTTTTATCTGCCTTTGACTACCTATTTGCTTTCAGTTGTATTTCTGTGGAACTTATTTACATTAATATTAAAGCCAGTAAACATTAGATATTAACATTCAAAAGTTGTAAGAAAGATGAAACCAATCTTGTATGAAATTAGGCCGAGGTCTGCATAAATTTTGAGTTAACACATAAGGGAAATGAATGCATTTTTAATTTTTTTCTTTCTTTTCTGGGGCCATTCTGGAAAAGCAGATTTTTTTTTTATTATATTTTAAAAGACTAGGGAGATAGTAGAAGTAATTTGCTTCATGGGTCAGTCTTTATTAAATAGGATATCATGAGGTGGCTGTAATGAACAATGGAGGTAATGTAATATATGGCAAATTAACTTCTTGAATTACAAATACCCCTGACATATCGTCTAAAAAATCACGTGCAGAGATTATGAAGAAGGATTCTTTTAGTACCTACAAATCAGTATTATCACACCAAGTTTTTAAAGGAATGTACATGTCATGAGACAGTTGTGTTTTTTGCATTCCCCCAGCAGGTGGTTGTTCGGTTTTAGTAACACTCATTGCTTTCATGACTCTGAGTTTGGATTTATTGTCTTCTGAAAAATCTCATCATTAGTGATTAGAGGTACAGGGCACTGTAGCCAGGCAATATGATAGTAAAGCTATCATTAATGCTGCTTAACTTTACAGGGAATATATTTTATATTGTGTGTCTCAGAAACATCATGTTTGCTACTTTTAAGAGGGTCACTTTGGTAAAAGTATGCGTAAAAAAATGAGCATTGGGAAAACTTACTTTTTGTCATATGGAAAACTAACCATATTTCTTGGCTGATTTTACTGATGAACTGCTATTGTTCTGCCCAAGCCCTATATTTGCTGCCTTTTTTTTTTTTTATTTGTAAAGTACAGATGGTTTCTCCCCTAGTGTATGTTTGCAACGTTGCGTATTGTGTAGTGTTGTGACACCTCACCTCTCTAGCTGTAGAAAACAGTCTGGGAAGGACAGCATGGAGCTTTGTCTTGGCTTATTTGTTGCCATCCTATTCCCACATTTACTCCAAGTGCTTCAGAGCTGGATTTGAACTGTGCCATTCACTGATTCTTAATTTCTAATATTGTTGGCATAGAAGAATGTGCTTAGTTAAAAATCTGACTGCTTTGAATGCAAATCAGAGAACCGAGTTGCCTGATCTGAATTGATGATACATTTCTTCATTATTTTTCTTCACTGTGTGCATCTGCTTATGCATATTTGGATCCAATTGGCAGCTCTAAACACCTTATAAGAAAACACATGCTTATAAATACCTACATTCAAGAGGTCGAGAAAGGTTAGATATAATTCAAGTGATTATTTCCATGTTTACAATTTTTTTTTCCTGATTAAAAATTGAGCTTTAAAATAGTTTAGTATACTGAGATAACATTTTTTTACTAAAAATACTGAGAAGCCTGATGGTAAGATTTTATTTTATTTTTTTAAAATTTTATTTTAAATTTCTGTATGTGTGTTTTAGTTTCTTGCTGTTTTTTTTTTTTTTTTTTTTTGGAAAGATTGTTTTTCAAGGGA